>JAVXUO010001384.1:0-38229 GCA_033065855.1 Escallonia rubra | reverse complement strand
CTGCCTCTTATACACCTCAACGGAATGGTTTAGTTGAAAGGAAAAATCGTACACTAGTAGAAATGACTAATTGTATGATTATGAATGTTGGTTTACCTTTAAACTTGTGGGGATAAGCTATGTTAACTGCTTGTCACGTGCATAATAGAATCCCTGCTAGAAATTTCGATAAGACTCCCAATGAATTATGGAAAGGTAGGAAACATAATCTAGAATATCTAAATATTATAGACTCCCTATGAATTCCGATAAGGAGGCTTTTGTGTGGGGGTGTTTAGCATATTATAGAGTTCCAGATCCTAAAAGAACTAAATTAGGACCAAGAGCTCTTAAAGGAATTTTTGTTGAATACGCACAACATAGTAAAGCCTTTAGGATTCTTGATTTGGAATCAAATGTGATAATTGAATCTAGAGATGTAACATTCTTTGAATGTAAGTTCATCTCAGATTTTAGAGGTGAAAGTTCTAAATTAGATTTAGTATCTAATTCAAGAACTGAACCATATTTTGACGTAGACAATTCAATGGTTCCTAATGAGGAGCCTATGAGGAGTCAAAGGCATAAGAAAGGAAAAGATTTAGGTAAAGATTTTATCTCACCTGATTCTATAGTTTTCCTAGTTGAAGGAAGTCGAGAAATAGTTTTAAATCAGACTCCTATTGTCCTTAATGTTGACAGTGATCAAATGACCTATACGGAAGCAGTAACTTCAAGAGATGCTGCATTATGGAAAGAGGCCTTTAATGATGAAATTGACTCTATCATGTCGAATGGAACTTGGACATTAGTTGACTTACCTCCGGGCTCAAAGCCTATAGGTTGTAAATGGGTGTTTATAAGGAAGTATGATTTTGATGGTTCTGTACAAACCTTCAAAGCTAGATTAGTAGCTAAAGGTTTTAAGCAGAAATAAGGAGTATACTATTTTGATACGTATGCTCATGTCCCTAGAATTACTTCTATTAGAATTTTGTTTGCCTTGTCATCTATATACCATCTTTACATCCATCAAATGGATGTTAAAACTATATTTTTAGATGGTAATTTAGATGAAGAGATTTATATGGAGCAACTAGAAAGGTTCGTTCAACCAAGTAATAAGAATAAAGTATGCAAGTTAGTGAAATCCTTCTATGGTTTAAAACAAGCACCTAAGCAGTGGCATGAAAAGTTTGACTATGTGTTGTCATATGATTTTAAGCATAATAGTGCAGATAAGTGCATCTATTCTAAATTTACTAAGGATTATGGTGTTATTGTATGTTTCTACGTTGACAACATGCTTATTACTGGGACTAATATGATAGGCATAAATGAAACTAAGGAGTATCTTTCTTCTATGTTTAAAATGAAAGACTTAGGAGACGCTGATACCATCTTACATATTAAAGTGACAAAACATAGTGGGGTTTTTGCTCTTTGCCGGTCACATTATGTTGAGAAAATTCTATCTAAATTCCAACATTTTGGTTTCAAAGATTTTAGTACTCTTTATGATTCTAGCATTAAGTTGACTAAAAATCTTGGAAGTGCTATTATTTGTTTAATGCATTGCACACGACCTAAAATAGCATTTGCAGTTTGTAAATTGAGTAGATTTACAAGTAACCATAGTGTAGAGCATTGGAAAGGAATTAGTAGAATTTTCGGATACATAAAGAGAACTATAAAACTTGGTTTGTTTTATAGTGAAGAGTCGGGTACACTTGAAGGGTACACTGATGCTAGTTGGATTACAAGTATAGGGGATAGCAAGTCCACATCTAGGTGGGTTTTTACCCTTGGGAGTGGAGCCATTTCATGGGCTTCTAAGAAACAGACTTGTATATCTCACTCTACTATGGAATCCAAATTTGTAGCACTAACAACTACAGGCAAGGAGGCCGGATGGATTAGAAATCTCTTATTGGATATTGATCTGTGGTCTAATCCTATGCCACCAATCACAGTATATTGTGATAGTGAAGTCACTTTATCAAGGGTTTATAGTAGTACTTATAATGGTAAGTCCAGACATATCAGTTTGAGACATGATTTTGTAAGACAACTAATTAAAGATGGTATCATTACTATCATATATATGTGAAGTTAAATTGAAATTGGCTGATCCTTTAACCAAGAGTTTATCTCGAGAGTTAGTTAGAATAACTTCTAGAGAGATGAGACTAAAACCCATTCATTAGTCACCAATAATGGTAACTCAACTCATTACTAGTGCAAAAGTCCTTGAGTTTTAATGGGTAAGAACAAGTTATTGAGTGTGACATTTAGTACTAATTTTGCGTGTCTCTCTAGAATAATGTATAAATTTGTGTTGTCCGTTACGCTAAACGAGGTTGAGTACTTCTCTTAATGGAGTTGGTTAAATGCGTTCTTAGTAACGGAGACGCAAAAGAACTTCACCTATGTGAACGTAAGAGTGGTGTCGCGTCTTAAGAAAGTTATTTAGGTTTACTCTCGAGAGCGTTCATGAATCCATGATCAAGCACATGGCCATAAAAGTGCCAAGCAAGTTTATATCATTCTTTACCAAAACAAGATATAATATGCGTATCGTAATTTTGGAATTATCTCTAGAGTACTTGGTTTAAGTCTGACCACCAAAGACTTTGAGTTACTTATACTTATGGAATGTTTAAGTTGAAAACACCTTTTTGAAAACATAATAAGATCGAGTAGTAGATTTTGAGAAGATTTGTGATTAAATAATCAAAGTGGGGGATTGTTGAGATTTAATCTTAATCTCATGGGTTTTTTATTATTTAATTAACATGGATATTTGATTAACCTAAAATAGATTGCCTTCTTTTGTATTGGAGAAAAAACCATCACTTGACCGGAGAAAAGCCTCATTTGAGTGGAGAAGCAAGCCACTTCTTGAAGTGGTGCATGTCTCTTCTTCTGTAAAGTGAAAACGGCAGCATCTTGGCAGGCCACTTCATGAAGCGGTGGCATTTGCCACTTCATTTGAAATGTAGAGGCGCCATTGGAGAAGAGAAACAGTGAATCCGTTTTGAAATTATTAACGGTAATGATTCACAAAGGTTCATACCGTTGTGATGAATTCTGGAAAGAGGCATCTCGTCCTTTTCCATGTGATCTCCAAAAGGTGCTTGACTGTGTATCCATATAAATACCACCCTAGGCAATTCGGTTTTATATATATATAAAACATTTTTTTAAAATTTTTCAGAATACTCTCCTAATCTCTCAAAGTCTATCTACAATTGCTTCACAAAGATTTTGGAGATCTTCGATATTGATAATCGCAGTTCTTCTCAGACTTTGTTGTATCCTGAGAATAAATTTGCCTGCAACCCGTTAGTAAATTCTATCTTGAGTTGGGGGCAAATAACGTTCTAAAGAAAGTGTCTTTAGATACGGCTCAAAGCCTTTCTTGTTTCCATTTCCCGACAAATTTTCCCAACAAAAGAGGAGTACAATAATGGTGCAAAGGTAAGTGATGCAGTTTGGGATGTTGCTAAGACCTAACAAAAGTGCAGAATTCTAAACCACGAATGTAATCTAAATGCGAAAGACCTTACAAAAATCAATTGAGTCCAACTACAAACACATGATTAATTAGTCCGACGCAGATTTCAGATTTCAAAAACATATACCCTTACCTCTAATTGCGCAATTAGTTCATTGATCTTCTCAACCAATTTGTATCAAAAGCTAGAGAAAAAAACCTATCCAAAAGTTTTTTAGGGTTCTAACAGTCACAAAACAATTATAGAATTCTTACTACCCTCAATTTCAAGGTCAAAATAAGCTCTGTTAACCATACGGTTATTTAACCTAGGATTATATTCGGTTTTGATGATAACTAACATTGATATTTATGCTGTCTAACATGCATTGAGTTGATAAAGCAAATGAACAATCTCACACTCATGCAAACGGACTATTAGACGAGCAACACGGTCAAAGACTCTCAACGAAACGCATCAAAGAAGGAATTCGTCGATTGAATTTTACAACGCTTTATTTCCTTCTTTGTAAACTAGACATAGAGAGATGATCGTTACGATGACTGTATACCTAGAACTTGCCCATAGGTTTCCTCTGCATGCATGAAAGATTTTCATTCTTTGAAAAATAAGGAAAATTGCATTTTCAGGAATGCAGTCGACTACATTGGAGTGCAGTCGACTTTAACACTTCCAGTAGCCTACTGCAATACTTCCAGTAGCCTATTACAGTCGACTGCATTGGATTACAGTCGACTGCAAGTTGGAAATTTGAATTTCCAACGGCTACTTTGGGAATACAGTCGACTGCAATGGGACATTACAGTCGACTGTATTTACCGTTTGGTGCATTTAATGCTCCACCTAACCCCAAACGGTCATATTTATTCCCACCTCTATAAATACTCATTTTGGGCATTGTTTTGATTCATCAATTGCATTCAAAGCTCTCTTATCTTTCATATACTCAAAGATCAAAGCAATTGTTCAATCTTTCTTGGTTTTCATTGATTTCTCATCCATTTCAAGAGAGCATTTATTGTGAGCTTACATTTGAGAGATATACACTTTCATAAGTCATCATACACTCATCTCTCTTGTTCTAGTGCTTAAACTTGTACTCATCTACTTTTAGAGAGTGAAATCTTGTACACATTTCTTCATCTAAAAGTTCTTGTATCAAAGCTTGGGGTTGTCAAGCTTTGGAGCTTTGGGTTTGTCAAAGCTTGTTCTTGATGTGGGCATAGCATCAAGGGATTGTAAGAGGTTCGATCTTGACCCGTAAGGAAGATCATACTAGTGGATTCTAGGGCCTTTCAAGGGACTTCCTTGAAGGGGTGGACGTAGGCTTGAGGGTATATCAAGCCGAACCATTTAATTCTCCTTGTCAAGTATCTCTAAACCCTTCTCTCTTTACATTATCGTTTTACATTTGTGTTGAGATTGGTTGTTTGCTTATTTGAGTTATTGAGATTGAGGTTTGTTGTTTGTTAATTTTTTAAGTAGTCTTAAGATCCTATTCACCCCCCCTCTAGGGTTATCTTTTTGGTTTCAAGTGGTATCAGAGCCTCGGCTCTTGTTATTTTGGGTAACGCCAAGAGAGTTAATTGATCATGGCTTACATTGGGGGAATGGAGGATAGTTCTTCCACTAGGCCTCCATTGTTTAATGGGACCAATTATAGTGTGTGGAAAGTTAAGATGAAAATCTACTTAGAGTCTCAAGACTATGAGATGTACGATATTGTTGAGAATGGCCATTCGTTCCGATAAAGGTGGTTGACAAGGTTGAAGAGCCTAAATCCAAATCGGATTATAGTGATCATGATAAGAAGATGATTTGTATGAATGCTAGAGCGAAAAATTGTCTTGTTTGTGCTTTAGACACTGATGAACTCAATAGAGTCATTATGTGTAATTCCGCTAAGAGTATTTGGGATAGTCTTCAAGTCACTCATGAAAGGACTTCTCTTCTTACAGATTCCAAGATGAACTTATTGTTTAGAGATTATGAGTTATTCCATATGCTTCCAAATGAATCCGTTACGGTTATGAATACTCCTTCTACTAACATTGTGAACCGTTTGAAGCAATTGGACAAGGAATTCACTAATGGTGATCTCGTAAGAAAAGTGATTAGGTCCTTACCAAGAGCTTGGGATGCAAAGATCACCGCCATCCAAGAATCAAAGAATCTCAATATCTTTCCTCTTGATGAATTGATGTGCTCACTTATGACGTACGAAATGCAACTCAAGACCTTTGATCAAGATGACGTCAAGAAGAAGCCTACTTCAATTGCTCTTAAAGCTTTATCTTTAAACCTTGAGTCAAGTGATGATGATGAAGAATTTGATGAAGAAGATATTGCAATGGTTGCAAAGAACTTCAAGAAGTTCTTAAGATTTAGAAGAAATGATGGGAGAAGGCAACAAAATGCTAGCAACGAAGAGAAGCTTTGCTACAAATACCACAAGCCGGGACACATGAAAATGGATTGTCCTATCTACAAAAGGGAGAATAAGGAAAGAAGAGATGTATGGAAAAGAGCCAAAATAAGACAATTCTCTAAGAAAGAGAACAAGGAAAAGGAAAGAGCAATGAATGCCGAACATACTCCAACATGGAGTGATTTTGATTCAAGTGATGAAGAGAATGATCAAGCAAATGTATGCTTCATGGCAAATGATGAGGTAAGCTCTTCTTCCGGTAGTGATAGTGATAATGATAGCTTTGAAGATGCTTATGATAGCTTATATGAGGAATCCAAGAAAATTTTCAAGAAAAATATTATTTTGTCTAAGAAATTCCTTGAAGCTAATAAGCAAATTGAGAAGTTGATAATGGAAAATGATAAGTTGCATGCCAAGAATGAATGCATTTCCAACCATTTATATGTGAAATATGTGAATAACGATTTGGTTGAATTACTTGTTAACACTCCTAGCTCAAAACAAATCTCTTCCAAAACTTTGGCTTTAGAAAAACAAAATGAAGATTTAAAAGTTGAGATTTGTGATTTGAGAAAATGTCTTGAAAAATTTGTTGATGGTCAAAACAATTTGGATGTCATGCTTGGACGCCAAAGAATTAGCCTAAACAAAGGTGGTCTTGGATTAGATCCCATGGCCATGCCTCCTAAAGTTTTGCAACAACAAGCTAGGTTGAATATTCATACAAAACGACCAAAGAACTATTGCACACCTTTTACACATTGCGGTTGGTGCAACAAGAAAGGGCATACGACTAATCATTGTCCTTGTAGAATTGTTTTTGTTAGAGGTAGAAAGAAAATGTGGATTGTGAAAGGTCAAGAATACAAATGCAAGACTAACATCCAAGGACCCAAGAAAATTTGGGTACCAAAAGTCACTACTTGATTTGTGTTTATAGGTATGTCTCAAAGCAAAATCTAGTAGCAAGAAGTGAATTCTTGATAGTGGATGCTCAAGACATATGACCGGCAACATATCTCTTTTCACATCGATTGATCTTAAAGAAGTAGTAAATATGACCGTTGGTGACAATTCTCAAGGAAAAATCAAAGGTAAATGAACTATTGGTAAGGAACCACATTCAATTGAGAATGTGTTATATGTTGAAGGATTGAAGCATAACTTGCTAAGTATTAGTCAATTTAGTGATAAAGGTTTTAAAGTTATCTTTGAGGCTTCTCATTGCACTATACTATCCTTGAAGAACAATGAAACTATTTTGGTAGGTAGTAGAGATAATAATGTTTACTCCATTCAATTAAATGATTTAGCTAACCAAGATGTCAAGTGTCTTAGTGCTATTAGTGAAACATCTTGGCTTAGGCATCGAAGACTTGGTCACATGCACATGGAGCACTTGAAGGATATTTCAAGCAAAGAACTTGTGAGGGGTCTCCCGAAGATCAAGTTTGAGAAAGATAAAGTATGTGATGCTTGTCAAATGGGTAAGCAAAAGAAAGTCTCTCACAAACCGAAGAAAATGGTATCTACTTCTAGACCCTTGCAATTACTTCACATGGATTTGTTTGGACCAATTCCTACTACTAGTCTTGGTGGTAAATCATATTGTTTTGTTATTGTTGATGATTATTCTCGCTATACTTGGACTTTCTTTTTGGCTACCAAAGATGAATCTCTAAATGTGTTCACTTCATTTGCAAAACGTGTTCAAAATCAAAAAGGATATTTGATAACCAACATTCGAAGTGATCATGGTAGAGAATTTGAAAATTCAAAAATAGGAGCCTTGTGTGATGACTTTGGGATATCACATAATTTTTCGGCTCCTAGAACTCCTCAACAAAATGGTGTTGCCGAAAGAAAGAATAGGTCTTTGCAAGAAGCGGCAAGAACAATGCTTAACGAATATGGTTTACCTAAATACTTTTGGGCGGAGGCGGTCAATTGTGCTTGTTTTGTTCTTAATAGAGTTATCTTGCGAAATTTTTTGTTAAAAACCCCTTATGAGCTTTTTAATGATAAGAAACCTAAGGTGAGCTTTTTTAAAGTCTTTGAATGCAAATGTTTTGTTTTAAATACTAAGGATCACCTTAGCAAATTTGATTCCAAAACCTTTGAGGGAATTTTTCTTGGTTACTCTAATAATAGTATGGCATATAGAGTTTATAATAAAAGTACTTTGGTTGTTGAAGAATCCATTAATGTTACTTTTGATGAGACTAATCCTTTTCTTCGGAGGACTAACATTGTTAATGTAGATGACATGGATAATGACTTGAGAACTTTGGACATAAGTGAAACACTACAAGGCAACCCTAAAGAAATTGATCTAGGGGAACAACAATCACGTTCTCAAGGGGGAAACGAGGAAGCAATCAATGATGCTTCAAACTTGTACAACTCTCAAGAATTATCAAAGGATTGGACTTACAAAAAGGATCATCCAAGCGATCAAATCTTAGGTAATCCTTCGAGTGGGGTAAGAACTCGACGCTCTCTTCAACAACATGTTAATATAGTGTTTCTTTCCCAAATTGAACCGAAGAACTTCTCTGAAGCTCTACATCATGAATCTTGGATGCTTGCTATGCAAGAAGAGCTAGTTCAATTTGAAAGAAATCAAGTTTGGACCCTTGTGCCTAAACCTCAAAACTTTAGGATTATAGGCACAAAATGGATTTTTAGAAACAAACTTGATGAATCCGGAGTCGTGGTTAGAAACAAGGCTAGATTAGTGGCCCAAGGTTATAACCAAGAGGAAGGAATTGATTTTGATGAAACTTATGCACCGGTAGCTAGACTTGAATCTATTAGAATGCTATTAGCTTTTGCTTGCTATAGAGATTTTAAACTCTTTCAAATGGATGTCAAGAGTGCTTTTCTAAATGGTTTTATTTCGGAGGAGGTCTATGTGGCTCAACCTCCCGGCTTTGAACATGAAAAATTTCCAAACCATGTTTTCAAGCTTAGCAAAGCTCTTTATGGTTTAAAACAAGCTCCTAGAGCATGATATGAAAGGCTAAGTAGTTTTCTTTTAGAAAATGATTTTTCAAGAGAAAAACTTGACACACTCTTTTCATAAAATCTAAGGACAAGGACTTATTGTTCGTACAAAGTTATGTTGATGATATTATATTTGGTGCTACTAATGGATCCTTGTGCGAAGATTTTGCTTCTTGTATGAGTAATGAGTTTGAAATGAGCATGATGGGAGAACTCACCTTCTTCCTTGGATTGCAAATCAAACAAAGCAAGGATGGAATCTTTATCAACCAAGCCAAATACACCAAAGAGCTACTCAAGAGATTTGACATGAAAGCATCAAATGCTTTTGACACTCCAATGAGCTCTTCATTAAAGCTTGATAAAGATGAAAAGGGTAAGGATGTTGATATTAAGCGCTATCGAGGTATGATCGGATCACTCCTTTACCTTACCGCAAGTAGACCCGATATAATGTTTAGTGTTTGTTTATGTGCTAGATTTCAAGCTTGTCCTAAGGAATCTCATTTGATTGCCGTCAAGAGAATCCTTAGATATCTTAAGGGCACTCACAATTTAGGGTTATGGTTTCCTAGAAACACTTCCTTTTTTGACCTAATTGGTTACTCCGACGCCGACTATGCCGGTTGTAAAACCGAGCGGAAAAGTACTAGTGGAGGTTGCCAATTCCTAGGTCACTCTCTTGTTTCTTGGAGTTTCAAAAAGCAAAACTCGGTTGCACTCTCTACCACCGAAGCCGAATATATGGCGGTTGGTGCTTGTTGTGCACAAATTCTTTGGATGAAACAAACCCTTTTGGATTTTGGACTCAAGTATGATCACATACCTATCTTATGTGATAACACTAGTGCCATTGACTTGAGCAAAAATCCCATCCAACATTCACGCACTAAGCACATAGAAATCAAACACCATTTTATCCGTGATCATGTGCAAAAAAGGTGATATTGTTCTAGTTTTCGTCGACACAAATCACCAATTAGCGGATATCTTCACTAAACCTTTAGATTCGAAGAGGTTTACCGCTCTTAGAAGAGAACTTGGCATGTCTTCACCTATGTGACTAAATTGTTATATATCTTGTGCATAAACATGCAATTTGCACTTCACATACTTGAGCAGTATCTCATATGCTTATAGCATGCTTTGGTTGATTTTTCTCTTTCCAAAATTATTGATTTTGTTGATATTCATTTAATCTCATTTGTCTTTATTGATTTGCACACACTTATATTTCTAAATACTTTACAATTTTTTGTGTGCTATTTTTGTAAAAGGTGCTTGGTACACCTTTTGATGGTTATTCAAGTACTTATGCTTTCTTGTTTTTGAAAGTCTTTGTTGGCTATATTGATTATCCATGGATGGATACATAAGTTGATCACTTTCACACACACCCTTGATCCTAACAGTTGATCCTTGATCTTTTTCAATGATGTCAAAAGGGGGAGAAAATATTGTTGATTCATACTTGTGTGGATTTGATATGAACATATATTACTTGAGTTATGGGGAACCCTATATTGCTTAAGATATGGGGAGCTCTTTGTCATGATTTCTTCTCATGAGCCCTTATGGTTTATAATTGATATTGTCATGCCTCCTTGCGGTCATTATCTTATATATCTCATATTATTTGAATCAATGTTTGTCATCATCAAAAAGAGGGAGATTGTTAACCCTACGGTTATTTAACCTAGGATTATATTTGGTTTTGATGATAACTAACATTGATGTTTATGTTGTCTAACATGCATTGAGTTGATGAAGCAAAGGAACAATCTCATACTCATGCAAACGGACTATTAGACGAGCAACACGGTCAAAGACTCTCAACGGAACGCATCAAAGAAGGAATTCGTCGATTGAATTTTACAACGCTTTATTTCCTTCTTTGTAAACTAGACGTAGAGAGATGATTGTTACGATGACTGTATACCTAGAACTTGCCCATAGGTTTCCCTTGCATGCATAAAATATTTTCATCCTTTGAAAACAAGGAAAACTGCATTTTCAGGAATGCAGTCGACTGCAAGTTGGGCAGTGAGGTATTACAGTCGACTGCATTGGAATGCAGTCGACTGCAATACTTCCAGTAGCCTATTACAGTCGACTGCGGCTACTTTTGGGAATACAGTCGACTGCAATGGGACATTGCAGTCGACTGCATTTACCGTTTGGCGCATTTAATGCTCCACCTAACCCCAAACGGTCATATTTATTCCCACCTCTATAAATACTCATTTTGGGCATTGTTTTGATTCATCAATTGCATTCAAAGCTCTCTTATCTTTCATATACTCAAAGATCAAAGCAATTGTTCAATCTCTCTTGGTTTTCATTGATTTCTCATCCATTTCAAGAGAGCATTTATTGTGAGCTTACATTTGAGAGATATACACTTTCATAAGTCATCATACACTCATCTCTCTTGTTCTAGTGCTTAAACTTGTACTCATCTACTTCTTGAGAGTGAAATCTTGTACACATTTTTTCATCTAAAGTTTCTTGTATCAAAGCTTGGGGTTGTCAAGCTTTGGAGCTTTGGGATTGTCAAAGCTTGTTCTTGATGTGGGCATAACATCAAAGGATTGTAAGAGGTTCGATCTTGACCCGTAAGGAAGATCATACTAGTGGATTCTAGGGCTTTTCAAGGAACTTCCTTGAAGAGGTGGACGTAGGCTTGAGGGTATATCAAACCGAACCATTTAATTCTCCTTGTCAAGTATCTCTAAACCCTTATCTCTTTACATTATCGTTTTACATTTGTGTTGAGATTGGTTAGTTTGCTTATTTAAGTTATTGAGATTGAAGTTTGTTGTTTGTTAATTTTTAAAGAGTCTTAAAACCCTATTCACCCCCCCTCTAGGATTATCTTTTTGGTTTCAAGCTCCTACCTCAAAGCAATGGCTAGAGCGTGTCGACTTGCATGCTAACTCTCTCCCTTTCTCTCCATCCCCTTTGTCCCTTTTCCACCTAAGTTTTCCTTTCGCCTCTAACCTTCCTACTGTCAATGCCTTCCAGTCAGGTAACTTCAAACTCTTCCCAGCTTTCAATACCCATGTTCCCCACTCAAATGTAAACCAACCCTCATAAACATCCTCTACCTACATTCAACAGATACTTCCAAACCCTACCTCCACATCAAACCAGACCTTTTACACTTTCTACACAGCTTAAAATCTTGTTCCCCACCACACACACATGGAGGACCCCTTACATTTAGATGGAAATATCCTTGAAGCAGAAAAATTGGACATGAGGACAGTCTTGCTCCCTCTCAATGAACAACAGGTACGAGAGGCCCGTGTGGGTAAGGAAAAGCTCTTATTTGGGAAATTTCAAGATAACCGCCAGTTTTCACAAGCTCAAATTCAGCACCGATTGAATGAATGTTGGGTCCTCCAAGGACCCGTAACCGTCACAAAAATTCCCAATGTATTCCTCTTTCAATTATTTTTTGTGTCGGATGCTAGGTTGATCCTTACAAACGGCCCTTGGAACTTTCTTGGTGCCCTTCTAGTACTGCATGAATGGTATCCCCATGTAGTCTACATCACCGTCCAGCTTCGCACTGTTGATCTTTGGATACATGTGAGCAACATCCCAAGCGACTGCTACCACTACTCCTTGGTGCAAATGGTAGGCCTTACTGCGGACTATCTTCTAGAGATCGATTAGTCGGAGCGTCGGGTCTTAAATAGAGATTATTTTTGGTTAAAGGTTCGTGTTCTAGTCGACGCTCCTCTACTCCCTGGAATTTTTCTCAACCTACTAGATAATAAGGGTGTCCAATTACTTCGATGCACCTATGAACGCATATTCCGAGCTTGCTTCCGCTGTGGTAGAATTGGTCACGAGAACATCGCTTGCACAGCTTCACTGGTAGAGGTTGTGGACTCGCTCAAACGACACACAACTCATATTCATGGCCCAGACATTTATCCTACTTTCATCCTTGATGGATACCCCAAGTTCGACAAAACTCTCAGAGCTCTTCCAAACTCTGACTTGAATCACACCTCACGGATCCTCATAACCCAATCAGCTACAGGATCACACCTCCAACATCTTTATGATGCTTTCTCCCTTAATCCTTCACCTGTTAATAGCAATGAACATTACGCTACAGCTCCCGCATCACCGGCGTCGAATTCTGATGAGAATACCATGGAAGGTGATCAAGAAGTAGAACTACCACCTCAACCCATTTTCAACCCAGATTTAGAAGCAGAAGTAGACACCTCCTAACCCTCCTAACCTTGAACCCATGATTGAAGCCCATGCAGCTGAAGCGGAACAACAAAATGAAAATGACGAGGCTTACCATCAAGATTTCTTACACGCCGACAACATTAATGGTATTCAACATGATCATGTTATGGAAGAAGAAGACATGGAAATCGACCCCCTCTCGGATACTGATTCGGATACTCACAGTACACTCTATGACGAAATAGATATTTCACCCTCGTCGGAAAACGACAATTTTTCGGCTGAAAACCCACCAGAGAATGACACAGAAATACCTGACGCTCCTTATGCCACGACATCTCCATATTCAGGATCTACTGTCGCCCCTCACGCGCCATCCTTGCGGAAGATTTTTCTTGGAAAATTAAATCCCCATGGATTCAGCCATCATTGGTTCGCAAGTGGAACCTGGAACACAATCTCTGCAGCGCCTCCATAGCCCCCAAAATCCTTATCCAAATCTCTCCTGCTCATCTGCACAAATCTTTACAGGTATAGTGGAAGTGGGCTCCTCTTCACACAAAGTGTCTTCATCCCTTCTGGACGAACCACTCTCAGATTCTCCATACATTTCTAGACAGAGGTCCAGTTCTGAACAAACCACTCGGCCCACAACATCCCTAGCCCGATTTATTTTAGGCCCCTTTGATCTAGGTCTCTCTTTCTTTTCTAACCCGCTAAACCACCACTTACTTGCTGACCTTACACGCCTACCAGGCCTGATCCCAGCCCATTCCTCAAACACTTGTAATACCTTAGTGATCCACTCATCTAACTTTGCGGGCCCATCCCGTCCACCTGCTCTCACACACTCCCCACTTACAAAGCCCATGCCCCATCCCTTTTCCCATACTCTACCATGTACCCCTCAGAACATAGACACCTCTCCCCTCTCTACAAATCTCTCTCTATTGGAAAATGTTGACTCCTCCATATTTGATCCATCACCAGGGGACCTAGCACTCAAGGTTGAACTACTAAAAAAAGACCTAAAATTAAACATATATCCTCGCTCTATCAGTCAGGGGTATGAAGACCCTCATTTGCGACACTTTCTGGACTTAGACCCTTACTGGAATGCTATTCAGGACAAAGGAAAAACACCAACACTGGAACACCATGTTTCTGGCAAGATTTTTACTGCTCTTGATTTTGAAGTCTCCAGTACTAATTCTGATGACACCTCTAATCTGGGGTCAGGGGGAAACAATTTTAGTGATGGCAGGATGGATGTTCAGGCCCGAACCAGTCGCCGTAAGCACACTTCAGTGACCTCATCCATGAATGTAGAATCCTCGGTAATAAAAAAATCAAAACAAGCTGATCCTGATTCTCCGGGTACATCTCCAGGTGCACATCCAATGCCCCATCTTGGATTATTTTCATACTTGTCGTATGATTGATGTCTATATTATTGTCCATGTGTGCTGCCTAGTTCTTCTAATTGTAATCTGTCTAGCTTTGGCCTTAAGATCCGGCGTAAAGGACGAAATACGGGAAAAAAGAAAAAACACAAAAAACAAAATCCGAATCAGCCACTCTTACCCGTCGGCGTCTTAACTCAGTAGAGTCGTCTTCTCCCTTCTCCACCCTTGGCTCCTATGATTTCCTCTATTAAAAAAAGTCGGCGACTTGATCTCCTGCCTAGTGACAGGAGTGTTCTTTGGCCTTTTGGCCGAGCTTGTCTGGAGCTCTTGCAGTTACACTTCTTTATCGAGGATGGATCTTCAAGGAAGAGACTTCTTATATCATGCGTTAACCATTTCTCTTTCTTCAGCATCAGCTCTTCTTCTCGTACCTCTGGGTGGGTTTCGAGTGTTGCCCCAAAGCAACCCCTTCACCCTCAATGAATATCCTTAGCTGGAATTGTCGCGAGTTAGGCCAAGTCCGTATAATTAAAGCAGCGCTAAATCTGGCTCGCACCCACTCGCCTGGGTGTGTCTTCCTGCAAGAAACTAAGCAAGATCTTGCTCTCAGTAACAAAATTTTTTGAAAATTGAATTATCTGAATTTTACCGGGGTGAACCCCTCTGGGGTCCTGAGCATTAAAGGCGGATTGTGGGTTGGTTGGTCTGATGATGCAGATCTCTGATTTATCAAAACAAAAACTTTATCCTTATGGAATTCCATAGCTCTCGGGAGACTCCGTGGCTAGTAGGGTTTATCTATGGACACCCAAATCTAGCCATACGAAATTACACCTGGGCCCGTATCTCCAATATCCTATCACCTTTTTCAAAACCCCTGCTGCTTATAGGGGATTTTAATCAGGTACTAGCCAGCTCAGATAAATCAGGAGTGCATCATCGCTATATCCCGGGTCACAATATCCTTAGAGATTTTCTGGATCTTCATCATTTAATCGATATCCACTGGGTGGGCCCACCCATTACTTGGACCAATAACAGAGGAGATAATGAATGCACATATGAAAGACTGGACCGTTGTGTAGCAAATGCCAGCTGGCTTTCTTTATTTCCCAGTGCCCAGGTTAAAATTTTGGGTATCAATTCGTCGGATCATGCACCACTCCTCCTGCAGTCTCAACCATCTTTTCGATATCTCCCTAGACCACCCCGTTTTGAAGCCATGTGGTTAAAACACCATATGTGTGCGTCTATCATCCGACAAGCATGAGAGACTATTTACGAAGGGTCACTAATGTTCCAATCGGCTTTTAGGGGTAAGCTCATGCTAAAACTTCTAAAGGATTGGAACAAGAACTCTTTTGGACACCTGGGTACTCAGATTTCAGATGCAAAACTTCAAATCCTTCATTTCCAAAGCCAACTCCCAAATCCGGATGCTCAGCTCATGGACCAACGGATTCGAAAAAAACTTGACTGGTTATTAGATTGCGAAGAATCTTTATGGGCCCAAAAATCATCTATTCATTGGTTACAGTTGGGAGACAGAAATACTCAGTTTTTTCATACTTCCACAATTATTCGTCGTCAGAACAACAAAAAATCCTATTTAGAGGATGAACATGGTAACACCTTCCAGTCTCACAAAGAAATTTCAGCATGCCTAAGGCTGTACTTCAAAGACATATTGTGCCAGTCTCACCTTGGAACTCCCCCGTGGCCGCCAATAGATGGCAACGACCTTCCGACCAGTGGCCTTCTACCTGATCAAATAGCGTGGCTTCTACGACCTTTTATAGCTCAAGAAGTTAAACAAGCACTCTTTGATTTGAAGCCACTCAAGGCTCCGGGACCAGACGACATTCTGGCCATTGTCTATCAACAGTGTTGGAGCTTTCTGGAAAACCCGATAACAGCAACCATCCTATCCTTCCTCCGCTCTGGCCACATGCTCAAAGAATCAAACAAAACCTTTCTTATCCTTATCCCCAAAAAACCAAATCCAAAAAAGCCAGAGGACTTCAGACTGATTTCCCTATGCAATACAATTTATAAAATCATTGCCAAAACTCTTGCCAACCGCCTGAAACCACTCATGCCCTACCTCATTTCGGACACTCAAAATGCTTTCGTCCATGGGCGTCAAATTGTAGATAACATCCTCATTGCCCAAGAGATCACCAATAAAATTCGGACCACCAAAAAAGGGCAATCGGTTCTAGGTGCTCTGAAAATGGACTCGAGCAAAGCCTATGACCGAGTCCGTTGGGACTATCTGGCCTGCGTTCTTTCACACTTCAAATTCCCACAACCTTTCATTCTCCTGATAGTGACTTTGTGTTACCACTGTGTCCTATGAAATTCTTCATAATGGATCCCCCACTGAACGTTTCATTCCTAAATGCGGGCTTCGTCAAGGAGATCCTATCTCACCCTATCTTTTCCTTCTGTGTACCGAATTGCTCTCATTGTCCCTCAAACAAGCCCAACACTCAGGCCTCATCCCTGGTATTGCGATAGGTCGACGATGCACACCTTTAAATAACATTTTCTTTGCAGATGATCTTATGATCTTTACTAAAGTAAACCACTCATCCTGTACCTACTTAAGAAACCTTCTACACAACTATTGTGCGGCATCTGGTCAACAGATTAACCATGTCAAATCTTATATTACTCTTAGCCCAAACTCTACCCAAGAATGTGAAGAGGAAATTTCAGAGTGGTTGGGCCTGAAGAAGACATAACTTTTGGCTCATACTTGGGTTCAACGCTGGATATCATCTCCCACAAGAAACTTTTCTTCAGCAATCTAATTGACAAGATCAGAGACAGATGTGCGGGTTGGAAGGGGTGTTTCCTGAACAAAGCAGGATGAACAACTCTTATTAACTCAGTGCTAACCTCCATCCTCGCATATCACATGCAGGTATGCCTTTTTCCAAAATACATTACTAAGAAAATTAACTCGATCCTTGGTCGCTTCCTCTGGTCAGGTCCTGAGTTAAACGGTGGTATCCATTGGATTAACTGGCATGCCCTTTGTGCACCCAAACTACAAGGAGGTCTGGGATTTCGGGATACATAATTACTCAACAAAGCCCTTCTTGCAAAAACCTGCTGGAGGATTTGGATGGCCCACATTCATTATTTGCCACGCAATTAATAGGGCGATATTGTTCTACATCAAATTTTCTCCAAAGCCCTGAACAAGGGAAATTTTCTGGGGGATGGCGCAGTATCCTAGCAGGGCGGAAAATTCTTAAAGAAGGTTTATGATGGCAAGTAGGCACTGGAACTCAAATTTTCGTTTGGCAAGATGATTGGATCCCTCACTTGATAATCAAGCCCACTTTACCAAATTACCGCTTACAACCACTCTCCCCCCTACGCTACATGTCAGTGACCTCATTAGCAACGTGCAATGGAACTCTGTATCTCTAAGACAATGGTTCTCTCACTCAACCGCCATCAAAATCAAAGCCATCCACCTCTCCGCGTCGCCTTTGGCAGATCAATTAGTCTGGAAACATACTTTATCCGGTATCTTCTCTGTCCACTCCGCCTATGCCATGCTCTATAAGAAGAAATCAATATCGCTTTTAGTAGCGGGGCAATGTCCAGCATGCTTGAGAAATGTCAAGTTCTGGCATCTCGTATGGTCCATGATAGTGCCACAAAAGATCAAATTCCTTCTCTGGTAGACAATTTGGGACTGGCTTCCCCTTCAGTCAAAACTTCACCACTTCCAGATCTCATCCAATCCTCTCTGCCCACTTTGTCTCAAGGAATCGAAAACAGTTGACCATCTTTTTTTGACTTGCCCACTAGTTAAACCTGTGTGGTTTGGTGGACAGGCTGGTATTAAAATAGACAACCTCTCCACCCCCTTTAGAGAATGACTGATTGCTTGGCTATCCACAACCAAAAATAAAAGCAAGTATAGAAAATCAACTTTATCCATCATAACCACTGTTTGGTGCATATGGATACATCGTAACCATTGCATCTTTAGACTAGCCGAGTTCAAACCTATCGTTGTTATTAGAGACATTGTAGATCTCATGTCCAAAAACTCAAATTTTCAGACAACCCATAACACCCATAATCCCCTCTCCTCACCACTCAGTAGGCAACACGTCCCTCATATTCTCACCACCCCTTCCAGTCCTTGTTCATGCCTCAACCCTCGCCCTATCTCTCTTTTTTAGCCATAGTTTATGACATAAAACTCTTAAAGGTAGGGATTGGGCTCACTTGCTTTAATTACCAAAACATAAGATGTGGATCAACTACTTTCTCTTCCAAGGCCTCGGATTGGATTTCTGCACAAGCAAAAGGGCTCCTTCTAGTCACACCATGGGTGAAAAAGCATCATCTTAAACATATCATTATTATGACTGACTCTAAATTTTTATTGTCTCAACTCACAAACTCTGATGACGTCCCCAACACTGTGGTGCTGATCTTTTATGATCTTTTATGATTTCTGTCAGCTTTTGCACTATATGTATTTTCTTAGTACTGCCAGAGCCAGTCGCTTGCAGCTAAAAGAAGCCAGATCACTAGCAGCTTTTGCATGTTTCGTTCGTATAATTGTATATCAGGATTGGGTGAACAAATTATGATGTAACTGATCTACATTACCTTCCCTTTTGCTTTTGTTTTCTGCAAGCACCAAACTCTTTTTCTTTTACTTTTCTCGCTTATACATGACAAGCATAGTCATGAGATACTATGTATAGCCGAATAAGGCTAACTCTGTAACCTTTCTATTTCCAATGCAATTATATCTTCTACCCAAAAAAAAAAAAAAAAAGGCAATGGCTAAATTTAAAAGAGATCTCTTCCTAAAGGTTGTTTGGAGGCTCCTGAAAAGTCTGCAATACTCCTAGGCCAAACCAATACATTGTACATAAAGTATCAGAAACCTAAAGAATATATAATTATAATCTCTAAAACTACTAGAATTGTAAAATATCCATTTCCGCTCAAAGTTCTCTTAACTTTTCAAATGGGTCAAGTTAAAGTCCAAATTTTGAATTAGGTCATCAAGACCGAAAAATATAACTCACTTTTTGAAAAAAAAAATCTAAATTTTTTCTTAGGCCATGCACTTAGAGGAAGAATTATAAAAAGGCCTCAATGGCCAAAGTCATTTTTTTCTCTTTTTCTTTTTATCTTTAATACATTTAAACATTCTGTGTTTAACACTACATCAGAGTGCGAGAAAGATAACAAAGTGCAAGTTATGATTCTGCATCTTACACTTTTGCTACAAAGTGGAATTGCAAGGCCATAAATTTTATGTTGTGTGCTTGTTACCTTTCTTTGTTGTTCTTCTTTCTATTGCTCATTGTTGTGTAAAATTTTAACATGTGAATATGTACAGATGTGGTAATAGTTCCTTTTCCTTAAAGGAGTGATGCCAAGGAAAGTGGGTTCGTGCTTACGTGGAGGTGCCACAAAGGCTGCAGTCCGAGTCAGCTTCCAAGTATGCAAAGTGAGAGACAGCAAGGGTGGAACAAGGGCAGAGACCAAGGGCTTCCCAGACAGAGCTTGAGGGTGGCAGTGCTGCGAGGGCGATAGCGCGGGATGAATATACGACGACAGTCACAGTCCGATGCTTAGGTCCAAAGTCAGGGTCCTGTATGTTTCTCTATCTAGGATTCTAGAGTGAGAAAGTGAAATATGTTCTGAAAATGTCCAACTGTTCATCTCCTATATCTCTCCTTCTAATGAATTCTCAAGACCTCTATTTATAGAGATTGAGATGATGATGTCATTAACCGACACGTGGCGCTCCCCGGGAGTGACACGTCACCGGGGGGTCCACGGGTGCCGGTGCTCCATGGACTGTCAGATCGCATATTCAACCGGCCTGCTCCTCACAGCGTCGCTCTGTCTGTCTGGAAAGACTGGCTCCCACCGCGTCGGTGTGGCCAGAGAACCCCCTTGATCTAGCCTCCAATCCAAGCCCTTGCGGAGTCCCACAGGCCTGGCAGCGGTGGGGAAGACCCGACGCCCAACTGCCAGGTGAACTAGGCGCGATGCCCTCCGAAGACCTGCTCCCGTCTCGGAGTGACCCGGGGGTCATAGTCCCTAGGGGTGCCGACGCAAGCCCCAGTGCCGGAGCACGTAGGCCAGTCACGCAGGCACCCTGACGGAGATAGTGTCCCGGAGGAGTCGCCTATTCCGCAGGCCGAGGTAGCATCCCGGAGGAGCCGTCTACCTGGCCGGCCAAGGTAGCATCCCGGAGGAGCCGTCTACCTGGCAGAAGGGGAGTCTTCGTGCCGGAGCACTTAGAGCTCCCTGGCAAAGATAGTGTCCCGGAGGAGTCGCCTATCCCTGCGGGTGAGTCCTTATGCCGGAGCACTTGGAGCGAGTCAAGGTAGCATCCCGGAGGAGCCGTCTACCCGACTGGCCGAGGTAGCATCCCGGAGGAGCCGTCTACCTGGCGGAAGGGGAGTTGAAGAGCTCCCTGGCAGAGATAGTGTCCCGGAGGAGTCGCCTATCCCCGCGGGTGAGTCCTTATACCGGAGCACTCGGAGCATGTCAAGGTAGCATCCCGAAGGAGCCGTCTACCCGACTGGCCGAGGTAGCATCCCGGAGGAGCCGTCTACCTGGCGGAAGGGGAGTTGAAGAGCTCCCTGGCAGAGATAATGTCCCGGAGGAGTCGCCTATCCCCGCGGGTGAGTCCTTGTGCCGGAGCACTCGGAGCATGTCAAGGTAGCATCCCGGAGGAGCCGTCTACCCGACTGGCCGAGGTAGCATCCCGGAGGAGCCGTCTACCTGGCGGAAGGGGAGTTGAAGAGCTCCCTGGCAGAGATAGTGTCCCGGAGGAGTCGCCTATCCCCGCGGATGATGTACACTCCGGAGAGTGGGTTGAAGCATGTTCCATGACCAAGGCAAGGTGCGCATGGTGTGATGAATGAGTGTGGTGCCCGGGGGCATGATGATATGATTGTGGCGCATGGGCGCGATGAAGTGAGTAAGGTGCCATGAGCACGTCTATGTCAATGGCGCGGCGCATGGGCGCGACGGAGTGCGTAAGGTGCCGGGGGCATGTTTGTGTCAATGGTGGCGCATGGGCGCGACAGAGTGCGTAAGGTGCCGGGGGCACGTTGGTGTCAATGGTGGCGCATGGGCCCGACAGAGTGCGTATAGTGCCGGGGGCACGGTAGTGTGACAGAGAGCCTGAGGGCACAACTGTATCAGCGGCGCGGCGCATGGGCGCGGCGAAGTGTTGGAGTGTGACGCCCGGACGTCGGTGACGGGGGTCACGGAGACGACGTCCGGGCGACGGATGATGAGCGTCGTGGAGTTGTGTCTGGGCGACGGGGTCGCGGAGTTGTGTCTGGGCGACGGGGTCGCGGAGTTGTGTCCAGGCGACGGGGGTCGCAGAGTTGTGTCCGGGCGACGTGGTCGCGGAGTTGTGTCCGGGCGACGTGGTCGCGGAGTTGTGTCCGGGCGACGGGGGTCGCGGAGTTGTGTCCGGGCGACGGGAGGTTGTTGCAGGACGGACGTCGCGAGGTTGATGTACGAACGTCCGTAAGGTGATGCACGACGGACGTCGCGAGGTTGATGTACGAACGTCCGTAAGGTGATGCACGACGGACGTCGCGAGGTTGATGTCCGGATGATGGGCGAAGGGCGTCGCGAAGGATGCAAGGCCTCTTGAAGAGAAGTGAAGGTGCTAAGGATAGAGGCCAAAGGCCAACCCTTCGGGGAAGGCCGAGGCCGACCCCAAGGGGGAGGCCAAGGCCAACTTCCTTGGGCAAGTGTCATGGCGCGTCGTTGGGCGACAGGCGAAGTGCGACGGTCGAAGTGTCATGAGGCTTGGTCACGTTACTTGAGCGTGCATGCTTTGACCGGTTGTGAGCGTTGAAAATGTATGTTGCTTGTGCGGACGTGTCATGCAAAGTGGGACCGTAGTGGGCCTTTGGGTGCGACCAGAATGGGTTGGGAACATAAGCCCCCTGCGTGTGGTGTGCGCGGAGGGGTAACCCGAGCGGGCACCGCACGCATAAACACTTAGGAAGATTTTATGTTGTTTGGCTGGAGTGTTGTTGAGGTCGTCTGCATGATGGTGATAAAGAGTAGGTGGCTCGAGCCACCTCGTGCACCACCTACGAAAGCTTGGAATGCTTGGAGGTTGAGACAAAGGCACGATGATAGGGCGCAGGGGCGCGAGCATGTAAACGGCGCCCGGGCGACAGACGACGAGTGTCGCGGAGACGTCACCCGGGCGATGGGCGAAAAGCGTCGTGAGGACGGCGCGCGGGCGCTGACGACGAGCATTAGAGAATGAATAGGAGTAAGTGGTTCGAGCTATCTCGCGCACCACCTACCAAGGGCGTTGATGTCGAGGGACATCGTCACATGGGATGTGATCAAATTTGCAAAAAAATTCTAAGTGTAAAAAAGTATGAAATGTGTAGGGGCGCGATGTGCGCGATCGAGCGTCGCGATGCAGGGGCAGTCCACGACGGGCGACAGGGGTCGCGGAGTTGACGTCCGGACGACGGGCGACGGGCGTCGCGGAGTTGACGTCCGGACGACGGGCGACGGGCGTCGCGGAGTTGACGTCCGGACGACGGGCGACGGGCGTCGCGGAGTTGACGTCCGGACGACGGGCGACGGGCGTCGCGGAGTTGACGTCCGGACGACGGGCGACAAATTTTTTAAGTTGCCAGCCTTGGATGTCGGCCATGATGTGAAGGTGAGAAGTTCGAAGGTGGCGGTGTGGACTTGTGTGTTGTGACTAAAGTGAAGAAGTTGTGGGTATGAAGGAAAATGAGAGATGGAGAGGTGGTGGAAGGTTGATGAACTTGGTATGGGGAAGGCCGAAATGAATGGCCTTGATGGTGGCCGAAGGTGAAGGGAGGGGGATGGGTGGAAGAGGAGGAAGAGAGGAAGGGGAAGAAGGGGGAAGGTGGAGGTGGGCCGAGGCGAAGCTTGGGGAGAAGGGGAGGGGGGAAGTGGGAAGAAGGTGAAGAAGGGGGATGGCGGCGGCGGTGGGGTGCGCGGTGGCCGAGGCCGAGGGGTGGGGGGAGGGGAAGGAAGGGGAAGAGGAAGATGGAGAGAGGAAAGGGGAAGGGAGGGGGAGGGCCGAGGCCGAGGGGTAGGGGGAGGGAGGGCCGAGGCCGAGGGGGAGGGGAGAGAGGGGGAGGAAGGGGAAAAGGGGGAAGGGAGGCGGCGGCGGTGGGGTGCCGCGGTGGCCGAGGCCTAGGGGTAGGGGGAGGGGAAGGAAGGGGAAGAGGAAGAGGGGAGAGAGAGGAAAGGGGAAGGGAGGGGAGGGCCGAGGCCGAGGGGTAGGGGGAGGGAGGGCCGCGGCCGAGGGGGAGGGGAGGGAGGGGGGAGGGAGGGAAAAGGGGGAAGGCGGCGGCGGTGGGGTGCCGCGGTGGCCGAGGCCGAGGGGTAGGGGGAGGGGAAGGAAGGGGAAGAGGAAGAGGGAAAGGGGGGGCGGCGTGGTGAGAAGAAGAAAGAAGAAGAAAGGGGAAGAAGTGGGGGCGGCAGCGGCGACGGGGTGCCGCGGCGCGAGGCCGAGGGGGGAGGAGGGCGGGGGAGAGAGGGAGGAGAGAGGGAGGTGGGGCGAGGCCGAGGGCCGTCGGCGGCGGAAGGGGGAGGCCGAAGTGCGCTTGGCGGCGCCGCAAGGGGGCTGGGCGGCGCATGGTGTGAAGAGAAGGAGAAAGAGAAAGAGATAAGGAAGAATTAGGGTTAGAAAATTAGGGTTTGGGAGGGAAAGAAAGGCGCGGGTCGGGTTTCGGGTAGGTTCGGGTCGCGGGTCGGTCTCAGCACTGAGATAGAATGGGCGCGGGTCGGGGCCCACGGGTCGGTTCGGGTTCGCGGGTAGGGTTAGTCAGATTTTTTGAAATTCAAATTTGAATAAAATAATAATAATAATTTTTTTTTTTTTTTTTGGGCAGCCCTAAGGAGGGAGCCCCCAAGAATATTTTCACAATGTGCAAGATGAGAGTGAGAGAAAATGGAATGGGAGAAGAATGAAGCTTTTCCATGAGAAAGAGAGAAGTTGTTTATGAAGTGGGGAAAGGGTGATGGGGTGTTGGATGGTGAGGGAGGAGAGGAAAATGTGAGAGGGAGAGTGATGAGAGCATGAATGTGGGGAGCATGTGGGGAGATGAAAGACTTGAAAATTTTTCTAAGTGTTGAAATTTTTTTTTTGAGTTCGGGCAAGGATGCTAAGGGGAGGCCGTTGAGGGTGGTCATTGATGACCGGTTGCGAAAAAAATGAAAATTTTTCTAAGTGTTGGGCTGAGACAAGGATGCCGAGGGAGACCATTGAGGATGATCATCGATGACCGGTTGCGAAAAAAATGAAATTTTTTTCTAAGTGTTGGAAAAGTGAATGTTGGATGATGATGCGACCGTAGTAGCGCGGCTCGAGCCACCCCGCGCACCACGTACCAAGTCATTGCAATGTGAGACCGAAGGGATTGGGAAGGGGTGAAGCCCCCAAGGGAGTGGGTGATGGCAAGAAGGGTGATATCAATAGACTTGTGCAAGATCAATGTAGCTTGAAAATTTTTCTAAGTCTGGAAAATGTAACTTCATTGATAACGAAGGATAGGCAACATGCCTTGATACATGGGTATGGAAACTTGCAAAATGAACGAAAAAATTACAAGTGTGGAAAATGCACTAAGGCATGCCCTTATGTGCCGTACTTAGAGTTTGAGCTCGCCGGACGGAATCTGGTCGGCGAAGACAAACTTGAGGCCCCTGCACCACTTGAGGCCATGACCGACCTTTCGATGATAGGGGCAGTAGTTGTGATGGGCTAAGTCTTCCGGGGTAGGTTCATTGTCGACATTGGGCAGGGTTATGGCATTGTCGTCGATCCATGTCTCGAGGAGATTTCTAACAGTCTTCAAGTCACACGGGTATTTCGGGGCAGGCATTGGCTGCCCTCTCTTGTCAGGGCGCCCGTCCCTTCTTTGGGACTGACGCTTGTAGTTATTGTCGTCGTTACTGGATGCTTCCATCGTCGTGGCCAAGGTAATATGAGGTTGGGGCTTTGGAGTCTTTGACGGACCGACCGAGTCATAGGTGCGTCGTGCAGCTTCCTTGAGATGTCTCCAAGACCGAAGCTGGAGGTTTTCAAGGTAGACCCTGTAGGTGTCCTTCATGTTCTTGATGCAAATGGGTACAAGGGTTTCATCTTTGCTGAAGTCAGTGCACTCCAAGCACTTGTGATGAAATCGCGTAACATAGGTGTTGAGGTCTTCCCCGGGATTTTGGCGGATCCCGGCAATGTCAACGATGGTCACACGTTCCGTCTCATAGTGAAACTTGTCAAGGAAGAGCTGGACCATGTCGGACCATGAGTGGATAGTACTGTCAGGAATCTGATGATACCAAGAGTAGGCGAGGCCAGTCAGGGACTTGTGAAATTCCCGAAGCTTCAAAGTGTCGTCTTCCCCGTAGTGCTCGAGGGAGCCAGCAAAACGGGTGAGATGCTCGCGGGCGTTGCCTTCTTTGCCATTGAACAAAGTGAAGGATGGTTGCTTGTACTTGACGGGGTAAGGCTTGGTAGCGAGGCTGCCAGAGTAAGGAGCATGGCCTGACAGCTTGGAGGGGGAGTGGGGTAAGGATGACTGCTTGAGACGGTGAAGGAGGGCATCTAAGTCATGCTTGGTGACGTACGACGCATGTGAGGGTTTGTGCCCTGTCGTGATGATCCGAGCACCAGAGCCCCCAGACGGTACAACCTGAGGCATTGAGGGGATGACGATGGCAGAGAGGGGTTGATGATGGTGAGCAACTTGTTGGGGCATGTTTTGCATATGGGTAGTGTCAGCTGCTGGAGGCCGGTCGTCAGGAAAGGTCGACTGGAGTAATCCGGGGGAATGACTTGTGTTTAGGTTTCGGCTAGTTATATTCGGGTTAGGCTCCATCTCAATTGATTCGTGAGTCTCCGAAGTGCTTCGAGCAAGGGCAATGCGTGGCGCTGGGGGCTGAGGTGCCGCGAGTCCTACTGTCGAGGGCCCGGAGGACCAAGGCAGCGGTGGTCGCGACACTGGGACCTGAGCAGTGTCCAAAACTAGCCCAAGCCTTGAAGGTTGGATATGAGCAGGAGGGGCCAAACCCGGATCTTGGGATAACACGGGGTGAGTAATGGGCACAGGGTGCGGAGCTCTAAGGCTTTGGGAAATCGGTGATTGTGAAGTCAAGACTTGGATTGATTTTTGCATTTCCACCATGGCTGTCATAAGAGTGGCTATAGTGGGCGAAAACTGCTGGATGGCCGCGTTGACTGTAACTTGTATGTTAGGTGCGGAGTTTGTGGCTGGTCTTGGAGACGCATAGCACTAGTCCCTTCTTGTTCGCCGAGGTGATCCTCCTCTTGTACGGTGTGGATAAGGCCCTGGCTGGCAGCCCTCGTAGCTTTTCGTTGTCTAGGCATGGAGACTGAGTGCGGAAGATAGACAGACTGCAGTGCGATGCTCACCTCCCCAGCGGAGTCGCCAAAATGATGCCAAGGAAAGTGGGTTCGTACTTACGTGGAGGTGCCACAAAGGTTGCAGTCCGAGTCAGCTTCCAAGTATGTTGATGTGAGACACAGCAAGGGTGGAACAAGGGCAGAGACCAAGGGCTTCCCAGACAGAGCTTGAGGGTGGCAGTGCTGCGAGGGCGATAGCGCGGGATGAATATACGACGACAGTCACAGTCCGATGCTTAGGTCCAAAGTCAGGGTCCTGTATGTTTCTCTCTAGGATTCTAGAGTGAAAAAGTGAAATATGTTCTGAAAATGTCCAACTGTTCATCTCCTCTTCAAATGAATTCTCAAGACCTCTATTTATAGAGATTGAGATGATGATGTCATTAACCGACACGTGGCGCTCCCCGGGAGTGACACGTCACCGGGGGTCCACGAGTGCCGGTGCTCCATGGACTGTCAGATCGCATATTCAACCGGCCTGCTCCTCACAGCGTCGCTCTGTCTGTCTGGAAAGACTGGCTCCCACCGCGTCGGTGTGGCCAGAGAACCCCCTTGATCTAGCCTCCAATCCAAGCCCTTGCGGAGTCCCACAGGCCTGGCAGCGGTGGGGAAGACCCGACGCCCAACTGCCAGGTGAACTAGGCGCGATGCCCTCCGAAGACCTGCTCCCGTCTCGGAGTGACCCGGGGGTCATAGTCCCTAGGGGTGCCGACGCAAGCCCCCAGTGCCGGAGCACGTAGGCCAGTCACGCAGGCACCCTGACGGAGATAGTGTCCCGGAGGAGTCGCCTATTCCGCAGGCCGAGGTAGCATCCCAGAGGAGCCGTCTACCTGGCCGGCCAAGGTAGCATCCCGGAGGAGCCGTCTACCTGGCAGAAGGGGAGTCTTCGTGCCGGAGCACTTAGAGCTCCCTGGCAGAGATAGTGTCCCGGAGGAGTCGCCTATCCCTGCGGGTGAGTCCTTATGCCGGAGCACTTGGAGCGAGTCAAGGTAGCATCCCGGAGGAGCCGTCTACCCGACTGGCCGAGGTAGCATCCCGGAGGAGCCGTCTACCTGGCGGAAGGGGAGTTGAAGAGCTCCCTGGCAGAGATAGTGTCCCGGAGGAGTCGCCTATCCCCGCGGGTGAGTCCTTATGCCGGAGCACTCGGAGCATGTCAAGGTAGCATCCCGGAGGAGCCGTCTACCCGACTGGCCGAGGTAGCATCCCGGAGGAGCCGTCTACCTGGCGGAAGAGGAGTTGAAGAGCTCCCTGGCAGAGATAGTGTCCCGGAGGAGTCGCCTATCCCCGCGGGTGAGTCCTTGTGCCGGAGCACTCGGAGCATGTCAAGGTAGCATCCCGGAGGAGCCGTCTACCCGACTGGCCGAGGTAGCATCCCGGAGGAGCCGTCTACCTGGCGGAAGGGGAGTTGAAGAGCTCCCTGGCAGAGATAGTGTCCCGGAGGAGTCGCCTATCCCCGCGGATGATGTACACTCCGGAGAGTGGGTTGAAGCATGTTCCATGACCAAGGCAAGGTGCGCATGGTGTGATGAATGAGTGTGGTGCCCGGGGGCATGATGATATGATTGTGGCGCATGGGCGCGATGAAGTGAGTAAGGTGCCAGGAGCACGTCTATGTCAATGGCGCAGCGCATGGGCGCGACGGAGTGCGTAAGGTGCCGGGGGCACGTTGGTGTCAATGGTGGCGCATGGGCGCGACAGAGTGCGTATAGTGCCGGGGGCACGGTAGTGTGACAGAGAGCCTGGGGGCACGGCTGTATCAGCGGCGCGGCGCATGGGCGCGGCGAAGTGTTGGAGTGTGACGCCCGGACGTCGGTGACGGGGGTCACGGAGACGACGGCCGGGCGACGGATGATGAGCGTCGTGGAGTTGTGTCTGGGCGACGGGGTCGCGGAGTTGTGTCTGGGCGACGGGGGTCGCAGAGTTGTGTCCGGGCGACGGGGTCGCGGAGTTGTGTCTGGGCGACGTGGTCGCGGAGTTGTGTCCGGGCGACGGGGGTCGCGGAGTTGTGTCCGGGCGACGGGGGTCGCGGAGTTGTGTCCGGGCGACGGGAGGTTGTTGCAGGACGGACGTCGCGAGGTTGATGTACGAACGTCCGTAAGGTGATGCACGACGGACGTCGCGAGGTTGATGTACGAACGTCCGTAAGGTGATGCACGACGGACGTCGCGAGGTTGATGTACGAACGTCCGTAAGGTGATGCACGACGGACGTCGCGAGGTTGATGTCCGGATGATGGGCGAAGGGCGTCGCGAAGGATGCAAGGCCTCTTGAAGAGAAGTGAAGGTGCTAAGGATAGAGGCCAAAGGCCAACCCTTCGGGGAAGGCCGAGGCCGACCCCAAGGGGAAGGCCGAGGCCGACCCCAAGGGGGAGGCCAAGGCCAACTTCCTTGGGCAAGTGTCATGGCGCGTCGTTGGGCGACAGGCGAAGTGCGACGGTCGAAGTGTCATGAGGCTTGGTCACGTTACTTGAGCGTGCATGCTTTGACCGGTTGTGAGCGTTGAAAATGTATGTTGGTTGTGCGGACGTGTCATGCAAAGTGGGACCGTAGTGGGCCTTTGGGTGCGACCAGAATGGGTTGGGAACAAGGAGCTGCCTCAAATTTCACAAGATACCTGCGTGCATTTTCTTTTTAATTTGTTGATGTCATCGAGACCAAAGATTGTGACCGATCATGTAAGGTGAGGGGGATCGTATTNCTTCCCCCGCTCGTTTCTGCAAGTGCTTTGTATGTACATGTTGATTGTTATCATGTCATCAACCACGCCATATATTAATCGACCAATGTTTTAACATTTTCATGTCATAAACCTAGTGAGCTCGCTCGCCATCTCATTTCTTTGCCATCAACTAAAAGACTTTAATTAGACACAAACTACGCTCGTCGCTAAAACAAATTTAAACATTAAGTTGCTATGAATTTGTAGCTACAAATTCCTTAAGGCAATCAACACCTCATAAGGACACATGGTTTTAGTATGATTTCTTGACAAGGTATTTTTGGGCAAAAATTACTCATAAGGACAACCTCAAGTATAATGTGGTACAACGATGGATTGATATGAGATTCCTATGAAAGCTTGATGTCTTAGTGTCGTTAAATCCCGGCCATACTATGCATTATTGAGGCAAAGTTATTGTGACGAACGCCATTTTCTCTTATCTTGGTAGGAAGAGAAGAAACAACAATATTTCAATTTCTTTTCTTGGACGCTAGCGTTTTTGAAAATAGTACGTATGAAAATGGTTGTGAATGTATTTGGCAAGTAATATGAGATGATTATAACTATTTGTTTCCTATGACTAGATTATCGAGTCAAATTCGTTAAAATTTTCATTCACGCCATGTGACGCTAAAGATGTAGGCAATAATGAAATCTTAACAACAACGCGTCAAAGTCATTTTTGTATTAATTAATTAATGACGAGCAGAAAGAGAAAAAAAGAAAAAGAAAAGAGAGAGAGAGAGAGAGAGGCTTTTTGTTAGTAACGGATGCAGAGAAGTTTCGTAAGGGAAAAGAAGAAAGAAAGGGGGGAATAGTGAAAAGGAAGGAGTAGGGACGGAGAAGTCATTTTCAAAGACCTACGACCCCTTTAAATATAAGGGGGGGTTCGGGTGGCATTCTTGGGGATTCTTCACAAAGCAGTAAAGGGAGTGAGGGTCGTGGTGCGGTGTGGTGTGAGTCCAATACTCTCGAGTCTCTCTCGTGTCTGGGTAACCCCTCTCTCTCCTCTCTACTTTTTTACTTTCTCTCTCCGGAGTCTAGTCTGTATATACATCCACTTCAACTGACTGGTGTTTGTTTGTGGTGGTGTGGTTGGTACAGTGTGCCTTTCTTCGCTTTTCCATTTGCGGCGGCAGGCGATTTCCGGCGGTGGTTTTGAGGTAACCGCTCTGGTTTTAGGGTTTCCGGCTGTCTGTTTTAGGGTTTTCTACTGTTTAGACTGCGATTATTGCATGTCTTACTTGGTTTCTGCCTGTTTTCGGTGGATCTAGCCGTTGTTGAGTTTATCGCACTGTTTTCGTTCCGATCTACGACGATTTTGCTGTATTCGTTCCGCTGATTTCTGATCTCTGCCTCGTCGCTATATTTTCCTCTTTCGTCGCCAAATAAGTTGAAGGTTTTTGTTTTCTCCTTTTTTTTTGTGAGTGCTTGTATGAACTAGCTGCATGTTTTTGGATTATTCCTCCGAGTAGACAGTGGTAAAATCAACTAATGCTCTTTTGTTTGTTATTCAGTCTAAAGTGAGTGTGCTTACGAGGACGTTGCTTTGTTTTTTTTTGTTTATTATCATTTCGGGTGTGAACCAGGATAGCTTATTTTGAAGCACAACTGCTATCAAGCGATTTTAGATTATATTACAGATAAGAGTTAAACTTGTGTTTATTTACTCTTGAACTGCTTCTGTGGTATCTAGTTGGTTGTGGCTTTGTAATTTACTTGGAAAAGGGTTTAAGCTATAATTTGCGAGTAACTTCGGTTTTTCAATTTTCATGTGTATTTTCTTTGTTCTATGTCTATTGTGTTTTCCATCAAAGTATGGGTTTTGCATTCTGCTCAGTTTTTGGGAATTGTGATTATATCTCGTTTCTCTGTTCTTGTTGGTACCCAAAGCAATTAAATAACGAGTTTGTATGTTAAATTGGTGTTGATACTAGAGTTATCAGTTTATCCTGAGCTTTGTGTCAAGTTCTTTTTTTCCAAACTAATCATACCGAAGAAATTATGGATGGCAATTTGTTTCCTTAGATTAGCGTTGTGTGGCCAATATCACGAAATTAAGTATGTTATCATTAATGCAAATTGAAACTGCCTGGTATATATTCTTTCCTTTCAAGGCTCTAGTTTCTTGACCGTGATGTTATCTCCATGTGTTTGCTGTGCATGGATTCTTCGTTTACTTTTGTAACTCTGTGGCGTATAGTTTATTTTTGTTGGACATGCTATGTCGTTTTTGTGAGCTCTTTGGTTGACATTGTCTATTTTTTGTGCTGCTTGTAGTTGTCATCATGGTTAGGAAGAGGAGGACTGAGCTTCCTGGTGGGGGAGAGTCCTCTGACTCTCAGGAGGTTGGTGGAGGACAAGGGAGTGGTGCTCAGCGGCCACCGCCACAGCAGCAGCAGCAGGGTGGAGGTGGTGGTGGTGCTCAGCGGCCACCGCCACAGCAGCAGCAGCAGGGTGGCGGCGGCAGCGGATACCAAGGTGGAGGGAGAGGCTATGCTCCACAACCTCAGTATGGAGGCCGCGGAGGATATGGTGGTGGGCGCGGTGGTAGCGGTGCCCAGCGTGGTGGAATGGCTCCCCAGCAACACTACGGTGGGCCTCCTGAATACTATCAGGGCAGGGGTTCTCAGCAGCAGCCGCGAGGACCTGCACCAACCCAGCGCTGCGGTGGCACGGGAGGTGGCCATAGGGGCGGACCTTCTGGTGGTGGACCTTCTAGGCCATCATTTCCCGAGCTGCACCAAGCAACCCAGGCTCCGCATCAAGCTGGGGTAATCACACAGCCAATGTCCTATGCACAGCCTGCAGAGGTTCGGTCTGTGGCTAGTTCTTCTTCCCAGACAGCTGAGCCAACCCCTCAGCAAGTGACAGAGCAGATTGAGCAGATTTCTCTCCAGCAAGAAGATGCTTCGAGTCAGGTGGTACAACTTGCACCCGCTTCAAGCAAGTCGGTGAGATTCCCACTTCGGCCAGGCAAGGGGAGCTTTGGTATCAGGTGTGTTGTGAAGGCCAATCATTTCTTTGCTGAATTGCCGGACAAAGATTTACACCAGTACGATGTGAGTTTTCTCGTCGTTTTCAAGTCTCTATTTTTATGCTTGTATACTCTCACGCGCTACGTTCTGAAAGGAGTTGTCTTTGGGCTCTAGGTTTCAATAACCCCTGAGGTCACCTCGCGTGGTGTTAATCGTGCGGTGATGGCGCAGCTGGTGAAGCTGTACCAAGAATCTCATCTTGGGAGACGTCTTCCTGCATATGATGGAAGAAAGAGTCTGTATACTGCTGGGCCCCTCCCATTTGTCACAAAAGAGTTCAAAATCACTCTTGTGGATGAGGATGATGGACCAGGCGGTGCAAGGTTTTAAAAGATTTTCTTTTGTGTTAACTTGTATGAAATAGCTTTGTTACAGTTCTTTCTTACTTGTCGTTTGCTTTTCATTATGCAGGAGAGAGAGGGATTTTAAAGTTGTGATCAAATTGGCTGCCCGTGCTGACTTACACCACTTAGGAATGTTTTTACAGGGCAGGCAGGCAGATGCACCTCAGGAAGCTCTTCAGGTTTTGGACATTGTTCTGCGTGAATTGCCGACTACTCGGTATGGGCTATTGCTCACTATGGCTGCTATGTTTCTAATTGATATATTTCACTTGTTTTTAATTTTTTGGTGTTGCTGAGCTATGAAATATTTGATTGGTTATAGGTATTGCCCAGTGGGCCGTTCATTTTATTCTCCTGTTTTAGGGCGAAGGCAGCCATTGGGTGAGGGATTGGAAAGCTGGCGTGGTTTTTATCAGAGCATTCGCCCAACTCAGATGGGTTTGTCATTAAATATTGGTAAGCCTGTCTTCTATGCGTAGTCCCATTCTAGTCTGGGATTCTAAATTCGTCTATCATTACAAATTAGGAGGCCATAAACATGCAATGAAAATTAGTGCTGCACGTGCAATGATATTATATCGTGGTGACATTGATTTTCCTTATATTAGTCTGGTCTCATATGTAATATGAACCTGATGTGCAGATATGTCCTCCACTGCCTTTATTGAGCCCCTGCCTGTGATTGAGTTTGTAACACAGCTCCTCAATAGGGATGTTTCCGCCAGACCATTGTCTGATGCTGATCGTGTGAAGGTGGGATTTAATTTTTGCATTTCTGGTGGCTATGTATATTCACCTAATATACTCTTTGTATTGTTCCCTATTGCTGTACTCTTTTATTTGTTAGTTCTCTTTATACACAAGAGCCAACTTTTAGTAGTTCACATACTTATTTATACTTGCATTACAGATTAAAAAGGCTTTGAGAGGAGTCAAAGTTGAAGTTACACATCGAGGGAATATGCGTAGAAAATATCGTATATCCGGCCTAACATCGCAGGCGACAAGAGAGTTGACGTACTGATCATTAATGGGTTCAATTTACTTGCATAGCAAGACCGTTTGATTATTTAGTTTAGATGCTCTGTGTATAACTATACACACAATGTGTCTATGTCTATATCAGGTTTCCAGTAGATGAAAGAGGCACAATGAAGTCGGTGGTTGAGTACTTCCGGGAGACGTACGGGTTTGCCATCCAACATATTCAATGGCCTTGTCTGCAAGTTGGAAATCAACAGAGGCCCAATTACTTGCCCATGGAGGTTCGTGCTTTACTTCCACTTGTGTCTGCCAATTCCATGCATTATACGGTCTTACCAGTTTTCACCTACTTGTGTGGTCGTTGGTTCAGGTCTGCAAGATTGTGGAGGGACAGAGGTACTCGAAGAGGTTAAATGAGCGACAAATTACTGCTTTACTGAAGGTTACCTGCCAGCGTCCATCTGAGAGGGAGAAGGATATTCTTCAGGTTTGTTTTTTGTGACAAATGTGCCAGAGCATTACTTAATGTTTCTCTTCCTTAACTATGTTCTCTGTTGCTGTTTCTGCAACAGAGAACATTTACTGGGAGATGCATACCTTAATCTCGTCATGATTGTACAATGTGTATGTGCACACTTGGTCTTGAATATTTTTAACGTGTATGCCTTGTACCACTGGAAAAGAGGTAATGTTCTTGTCATTTTGGTTAGGGTTGTGTTTGTCCTCATCATCATGCAAGTTGATGCATTTTTTTCGTTGTTTACATCATTGTAGTTATTAAGAAAGAACGAGGAACATCTTTTCTAGTAGTATGTACTTTTTGCAACCTAAGTGTCCAATGAGGTGCACGCTAGTAATTACTTTCCTTTTTGTACCCTTCTGTAGACTGTTCGTCAAAATGCTTATGCTGATGATCCTTATGCCAAGGAGTTTGGAATAAAAATCAGTGAGAAGCTAGCCTCTGTTGAAGCTCGTATTTTGCCTGCTCCCTGGGTAATTGGTTAAGCTCTTTATTATGTTTCAAGCTGTACTTGTATTTATTCTCATTCTCTTACCATTTTTCTTTTTCTTGTGCAGCTTAAGTACCATGATACAGGTCGGGAGAGGGATTGTCTTCCCCAAGTTGGGCAATGGAACATGATGAATAAAGTAAGTTTTGTCTTCTTAGGTAGTAGCTAACATGCATTAGGACCTAAGGTTTGTCGATATTAGCAATGCTTTATCTACTGCCAGGCACAAAACAATCATTTGTTTATTAGTTGGGTTCCCTCTGTGCTTTAGCATGTTTGATTTCACCTTGATTAGCTATTCGGCACTCAACTTATGTTTGATGCAGAGTGGTCCACATAAAGTTTTTTTTTTGGCTGTTTCAATCTTGTAATTTTTGGTTGCACGGCTTACGAAACTACTGAAGAGTTCCTTTTTATGTTGATAGCTGGTGTATGTTTGCTTTACTTGGGACATATGATACATTCAGAAATATGACTGCATGACTTGTTGGGTTTTTTGGCCCATCGTTCTTTTTAAAAGCCTATAAGTAATGGCACGGCCGGGAATACATAAATAGTGGGAGTACATAAATAGTAGGATAATATAGCCATGAAAGAAGTATATAGTGGGAGTACACAAATTAATGAGGCTAGCATTCTATGGAATGTAAATTAGCATCATCTATTCATAGTCTAGTTTGTGAACTTCATGTTGTAGATATTATCTTAGCTTAATTTATTGCATTTGTTGCAGAAAATGGTTAATGGCGGAACAGTGAAGAGTTGGATCTGCATAAATTTCTCAAGAAATGTGCAAGATAGTGTGGCCCGTGGTTTCTGCACTGAGCTTGCCCAAATGTGTCAGACTTCTGGCATGGTAATAACTTAAAGCATTCTTTTATTTATTAATTTGATGAGTTTTATGTTGTTCTCATGGCTCTGAGTTCTGTGTCTCAACATTCGAATTTTTAATTATTGCTTGTAGGAATTTAATATTGATCCCGTACTCCCAGCAACTAGTGCCCGTCCTGATCAGGTGGAAAGAGTGTTGAAGGCTCGGTTTCATGAAGCTATGACTAGACTCCAACCCCAGGGGAAGGAGCTCGACCTGCTAATTGTTATTCTGCCAGACAATAATGGCTCTCTTTATGGTATGGGTATTGTTTGCATCTTCTCCAGACTTCAGGATATTGTTGTGTTTGTATGTTCGTCATTGATATTTGTTTCGGATTTCTTCTTGTTGCAGGTGAATTAAAACGAATTTGTGAGACAGATCTTGGAATTGTTTCTCAGTGCTGTCTGACAAAGCATGTATTTAGGATGAGTAAGCAATATCTTGCAAACGTGGCTTTAAAAATTAATGTAAAGGTTGGAGGAAGGAATACTGTGCTTGTTGATGCCTTGTCAAGGCGCATACCTCTTGTCAGTGACCGTCCTACTATTATATTTGGAGCTGATGTTACCCATCCCCACCCGGGGGAAGATTCAAGCCCTTCTATTGCTGCGGTATGTATGATATGATTTGACCGTTTAGTTTATTTTACATATTCAAATTTCTGCCTTGATAATTAAAGAGAACGGTAAGGGGTTAATTGTGGTGATACTAGTAAAGGCGGTAATTTGAAATGTTCTAATATCTTACTTTTGGTTTTGGGAAGAGCTCAGTTTGGGGCATCTGAAAGAGCAAAATTAGATTCTTGAATTTTTAGTCGGGCAGAGTAGTCCTTGCTTCGGTTACTGACTGCAAGTTTCCTTCGTTACTTGATAAGGTTGTTGCTTCTCAAGATTGGCCGGAGATCACGAAGTATGCGGGGTTGGTTTGTGCTCAAGCCCATCGGCAAGAGCTCATCCAAGATCTGTTTAAGACATGGCAGGACCCAGTTAGAGGGGCCGTGTCTGGTGGCATGATCAAGTATGAGCTCTCTCTCTCCCTCTCCCTCCCTCACCCTTTCTCAAACATACCTACACGAGTGCACAAGCTTTTTTTGATTTTGTAACTTTACAATGGTGAGTTGCTATTGTGTTGTTTTTCTCATCCAAATTTCCTTTGTTTGAATTAGGGAACTGCTCATTTCTTTCCGTCGAGCAACTGGCCAGAAACCACAGCGCATTATTTTCTACAGGTATTTTGCTTTCCTCCTGTTATCGCACTTTATATTTATAATTCTGCGCTTGCTATCTCTGACAATGAACTCATCATGTAGGGATGGGGTTAGTGAAGGACAGTTCTACCAAGTTTTGCTTTATGAACTTGATGCTATTCGTAAGGTAAGCTCAGATTACTCCCTTTTGGAACCAGGAATGCTTTGTAGATTCTAGAGTTAATTCAACTAACTAAACTTATGATCAGGCATGTGCTTCCTTGGAGCCAAATTATCAGCCCCCAGTTACATTTGTTGTGGTTCAGAAACGTCATCACACGAGGTTGTTTGCCAACAACCATTCTGATCGTAATTCAGTTGACAGGAGTGGAAATATACTGCCTGGTAATATGTTTGATGCCACTCCTCTGCTTGAGTCAATCATTCATTATGGCGAATGTTTCATGTTGTATAACGTCCATTTTGAATTGATTTTCAGGTACAGTTGTAGATTCCAAGATTTGTCATCCCACAGAATTTGATTTCTACCTGTGCAGCCATGCCGGAATTCAAGTACATCATGCAATCTCTTTTGATGTCTCTCTTACTCGGTTAGCACTTGGTGAAACTTGTAGGAGGTTTTGACTTGTGCTATTTAAACAGGGTACTAGCCGACCTGCACATTACCATGTATTGTGGGATGAAAACCAGTTTACAGCTGATGCCCTGCAATCGCTGACAAATAACCTTTGCTACACGTAAGTCCTCCTGATCGAATTTATTGATGGTAGTGTCTGTCGCTGCCGAGATGGGATACCTTTTGGCAATTCATCTTCTAAAGCTTTGTTGGCTCTGAAATATGTTTAGTGTTTTGTAATCCACCTATTTTTTTTTTGTCTTGTTTTTTGGTTTTCTGCAGATATGCAAGGTGTACTCGATCCGTTTCAATTGGTCAGCTTCTTTTCCATCCCTACTAGAGTAGTTCTATAAAATCCATTTATTCAACTGAAATGTATTTTGATTTAGTAACCTGTGGCAGGATGCCACATCAGGT
>JAVXUO010000111.1:0-142498 GCA_033065855.1 Escallonia rubra | reverse complement strand
GGGTGATGATGGGAAACATTATTTCAAGTTACAGTTTTGTTAGTTTGTCGCCTATCTCATGGGTTGGGGCCTCCTATGGCTTCTTAAGCTGGCCCAAAAACAAAATTGACTGTATGTCAACTTCCAAATTTAGGGAAATGCAGATTGACATTAAGTCAAAATTATTGAAAAGTCAAATCCACCATTTCAATAAACCTGTCGATATGGGGAATTACTGTTGTTGATGTGCTGCGTGAAGAGAACCATTGCCACCACTGTTACAACTTCCCTGAGAGCTTGGTAGAATTGTCATTTGTAGAGAATCAAGTTCCATGTCTTCAATGTTTGCTGCTTAACTTCGGGCCATGCATGCTTTTGACATCGTCACCGTCCCTATTAATCTTTTGCTTTTCTCTGTTCTATATTTTGTAATCTTACATTTTCTCACGTTGTAGGTGAAAACAGAACCTAAAAGGGAAGCTATCCTTCATTTACAAATGAGGGGAAAACAAAGAGCAGAAAATCTCTTCTTGAAGTAGAGGTACACTCTATTCTAGTTTGTTGGTTAAGTTGTCTGTCATTCAATCAACAATATCAAACATGGCAATTTAGTAGAGATCTATCATTGAAATTGCTTCTTTAAATTGTCTTATTACTGTTAGGTTCGTTCTGCAGTACATCTTGTCTCTTTGTTACTAATTTGGCTATAGCAATGGTTAAACGCTCAAGTCAAAACCCCAATTAAGGCAACCTTGTGGTTAAGGATCTGGTGCACCAAAAGTCCTTTTCCAACTTAGTTAAGTCATTTCAGATCGGCACCCAATTATGCCAATCGGTTGATGAAGTTAGGGGATGAGTATATGCAGATACTCGTTTTGCATATCAATAGCAACGAGGAACAAACAGCAAGGATACAACGCGCCCTCGGTGTCAATATAAGCAACTTTCCATTCCCTCCCTCTCATGTTAGTTGGAAGCTGCATAAAGGTACTGTTAAGTTCCAAAATATCGACTGTAAAAGTTGAAGTAATTAGTCCTACAGACACCTTAGAATACATTTGTGAAACCTGGGGGAGGAAACACAGAGCGTATGCCCGAGCTGTGTCTTTCCAGATCTGAGTCACAATTGTGTTGAAAAAATGGATTAGAAACAAGGATTACTTGAAAAGTACTGCGGTCAGGTTGTTTTACACATATTGGATAGCTGAATATATAATCAAAACCAACGCGACAAGACTAGAGTTCAGATCAATGCAAATCAAAAGAAAATTCATGTAATTTGTCTCATATTTCTTGGTTAAAACATTGTTGTTTGCTTTACGTCGTCACAGTCTTGTTTGTGCAGTGATAGCAACTGTGATAACATATAACTCGAAATCAATTGGTAATGGAACATATGCTCACATAATTTATATTACCTCCGTCCCTAATTAATTGATCGTATTTGACTTGCACGTTTATTTAAGATATAAGTTATATTTTATGAATTTTTCATTATACCCCAAAAGAGAAATAGAGAGGGAGCGAATAAAGTGGGTAGAAGAGAGAAAAATGAGTTGGTAGAGGATTAAATGTGGAGATAAAATAGAATAAAAAGTGTAAGAAGGGTAAACATGAAATAAATACCTATAAAAAATTTCTTAATTTAAAAAGTTATCAATTTTTTTAAAACAGCTCAAAAAGAAAAATATGACCAATTTTTTAGGATGAAAGGGTTAATATTTATTATTTGCCCAATGTGCAAATCCTCACGTGGCGAGACTTCTATTGAGTGAGCCTAGCACGTGGATGAATTATATTGGGTGACGATGAATGAGTTAATTTTTGAACTATTTGTTGCGCGTATATCGATGAGTTCTGACACTATGTGAAAGTATCCAACTCAAAATCAATTATTAATAAAGAGAGAAGCCCAAAATATTATTTATTATTTGCTCAAAGCGGAATTGATATATCTCAACAAACTCAAAGTAACCCAAAGGAGTTGGTTGAGTTGGCAAGGGGTCGAGTGACCTCGAAGTTCCGTGTTCGATTCCTCCCTCCAGGATTACTCATATTTGCAGTTCTATTATTTCCCAATTTAGGAAATTCAAAAAAAACAAACTCAAAGTAATGCATTACAAATTAAATGGAAACAGACGGGGAGACGTGCCTCCTCCGTCCCACTGTCCGCCGATCTCTGCTCCCCAAAGCTTCGTCTCCATGGCCGTCACTGCCTATGCCACAGCCTCCACACCATTTATCGATCCACCTCCTCGATTAATCTCAAATCCAAGGAGTGCTCTGAGAAGAGTAATCAACTGTCTTTTTAAATCTCTTTCCCTGTTATTGGGTTTGAGTTTTTTCATCTATTTGTCTTCCCTGTTTTGAGATTTTTTTAAAATTTATCGTCTAAATCCCTCTTCTGTGCTTCGCTTCACTCGAATTAGTCACGACATCGAGTTCTGTAAGAGAAGGCAATGAGCGCGGAGGTGGTGGTCATGGGTGCAGTGTGTGGGGCGGGGGCTTAGTGAAGCTGTAAAGTAGGTGCTTTAGGGATTCTTCTCTTCTCTTTTCTTCCTCTTGGTGAATCTGATTCTTTTCCTTTTTCTCTTCTGTTGCATTCTTGGCACCACCACTCTTGCTGCGTCTGGTGATTTCCGTTGGATATCTGTGAGTTCCGATCGAATTGCTCTTGGAACAAGTCTTCCACACGGAGGTTTCACCGTCGGAATACACAGTAAATTTGCTGCTGGTGAAGGTGCCGGAGTGGACCCCTCGTGCCTGTCTCCCTGGTTCAAAGTGGTCTTGGGAAGATAACTTGGGAGACTGGTTCAAGTTTTGGACTTGCAAACCTGTTTTTTTTTTTACTTTAAAGAGGGGAGGATTTAGAAAGTTCTTTGTTTTTAGCGCCTTTTCTTTGGAAAAATAATTTGTTATTCTGCTATTTAGATACATCAAGGTGAGTTAATTTAATGTACGGTTGAAGCGTAGTTTTTTGTATTCTTTGTTAGTTACAGCCTCAAAACACCGGAACAAAAAAAGAAGCCTGCTCTTTCTCTTGTTTGACTGCTAATCAATTCTCAATTCCAGTTTGATGTTGAATCTGCTTTGGAGTACTGATCAAGCAGGGTTTTAGTATAACTAAGTGTTATGTTCAAGACTATAATGTTCCCTCGTCTCACATAAATTGGTCGCTTTTTTTTTTGGGCACACAGATTAACTCATTCTACCCTTTAGAGATGAGAGGGGAAAAAAGTGAGTCAGAAAAGAAAAAATGAGTGAGTGAAGTTTTAAATATGGAAAGAGAAATAAAATAATAGAGTGCAAGAAAGTTGGCCATGAGAGACAAAATGTGTTTGTGGATAGATAAATGTAGAGACGACTTCCCAGCAAACTTTGCCGCCAACAAGACCCATCTTCGCTGCCGACCGTCTTCGACTGGTAAGCCCCTTTCCGTCATCTTTCTCTCTCAATCTCTTCACTCTTCTCTCAAAATTTCCTTCCTTTTTTCCTCTTTCTGTTGTGTCCGGTGTTTCTTAGATGTATTCCAGCTTTAATCTTAAAAGAGGGTGCTGACCTGCTATGGTCAACTTTTTGGCATGTTTGGCGAGACTAGTCAATCTGATCTGTTGAACGAGCTCCACACAATAGTAACAGTCTTTGTATCTAGTTTGATTTTCTTAATTTTTTTAATGTTATTCGGCCTATATCTGTTACACTGCCAAACACAATTCACAGGATATAACAACTTATCCGGCATGTATCCAGCCTTATACACCAAGATATGTTATCCTGACTTATTCTGTCATATCCGGCTAGCTTATCATGCACGTCAAACACAGCCTAAGAACTTCCTCATGATGTTTCAATCAAGGTTTAAATGACCTTTGATGCTTGCCTTGAGTAGCAAAACTTCCAAGTTTATACGTCAAACATTGTTGCTTGCTCCAACTTATGTGCGAAAAACACATGACTTATGCCTACAGCCGGAGATGCTCGGATATACGATACTGAGACGCACGCGTAAGTTGTGTTAGTCCCACATAGAGTAAGCGTGTACACATAATCACAGCTTGTTCATGTGGGTCCTAAAGCTAAGGAGCTGTGGAGGAAGATTTTTAACCACAGCCAACTGGAAGAAGAAGAAAACCTCAGCTTAAAGGACTGGTTAAGCAAAAACTTCCAAAAGAAAAAGAACATCAGATTCAGAGGCATACAATGGACTTATCTATTTGCCGCCACCCTTTGGCAAATATGGAGAAATCGAAATAGAGAAAGTAAAGAGAAAGCCTTCATACAACCGGAGACATCTTGGAACAACATGCTAAAATTGGCTGAAGAAATGGAAAAAGCATTCCATAAGGAAGAGAAAATCACCACTAAAAATCAAAAACTAATTTCATGGTCTTTTCCTATGACAGGTACCGTAAAGATAAATGTTGATGGCTGTGCAAAAAAAGACATGGCTGGTGGCTTTGGAGGTCTGATGCGCAACAGTGGAGGAGAGTGGATAGGAGGATTCTATGGATTTACTTCAGCTACGAGTGCTATTGAAGCAGAACTCCAAGGAGTTTTACAAGCAGCACTAATGATCAAGAACATGGGACTGGAGAATGCTACTATTGAAACTGATTCCCAAATTGCAAGAGATCTCATTTTGGAAAACAAAAATAGATTTCATCCATTGAGTAACATTATTAAAGACTGTAGCTATCTTGTTAAAGCTACCAAGACTAATATTAGCCATGTGTATAGAGAAGGCAACCGATGTGCAGATTATCTTGCCAATTTAGGTGCTCAACAAGGAGAGCCTTTTGTGTATCTCATACAACAACCGGAGGTGGTCCTTCCCTTGTTGATAGCTGATATAGCAGGTGTTGCCCATATTAGGGACTAAGTTATAACCTTGTTTTATTAATATTATTTCTGTTGCACCAAAAAAAAAAGCTTGTTCATGTGGGCCATTTTGGTGGACACTGAGCTACCCGATTATCTCCGCACATACCATTTGCTAGATAGAAATAGTTATCATGCAAGATGTGTATGTGCTTGTAAATTGTCTTACAGTTCATGGATGCAAACGACAAGATTTGGACCACTTCTAGGACTGCACATGCAAACGTAAATTGGCAAGACGCTTCCTAACATCTACTTTCTTCTTCGAGAATCTAAATCTTCCGCTTTTTCGAAATATCGAGTGGTCCAGGACAAATGATTATGTCACAGAATACTTCCCCGCTTCTCTTGGTCCCCTCTTGAGTTCCCCTTGATCCAGCGGTTCTAGATTATTGGGACCAAGCGTCCAGAACCATGCAATATTTACTCTTCTCCATGCATATACATATTGAACTTACAATAATGTAAACAAAAATGATGGCTTCTTTGCACTAGTGATACTTTATAGCTTAACCTGCCAAAGAAATGAGGCCTTAAATTTTGGAAGGCAGGAAGTTCCTCAGTTTTTTTCGGAGAATCTTTCCAGATGCAGACCTTGGTATTGAGCGTGTAAATACCACCTTCCTCACCTTCTTGTATGGTGCAACCTGCCACAAATACATTAATCAATGAGCCGACCCTCAGTGCAGATCAACTTCGGTAGATGTCGAAGCAAAAAAAAATGTTATTCCGCTATTTAGATACATCAAGGTGAGTTTATTTGATGTATTGTTTAAGCTTAGTTTTTTGTAGTCTTTGTTAGTTACAGCCTCAAAACGCCGGAACCAAAAAAGAAGCCTGCTCTCTCTTGTTTGACTGCTAATCAATTCCAGTTTGATGTTGAATCTGCTTCGGGGTACTGATCAAGCAGGGTTTTAGTATAACTAAGTGTTATGTTCAAAACTATAATGTTCCCTCGTCTCACATAAATTGGTCGCTTTTTTTTTGGCACACAGATTAACTTATTCTACCCTTTAGAGATGGGAGGGGAAAAAAGTGAGCCAGAAAAGAAAAAAAATGAGTGAGTGAAGTTTTAAATGTGAAAAGAGAAATAAAATAATAGAGTATAAGAAAGTTGGCCATGAGAGATAAAATGAGTTTGTGGAGAGATAAATGTAGAGACGACTTCCCAACAAACTTTGCCGCCAGCGAGATCCATCTTTGCCGCTGACCGTCTCCTTCCGGTAAGCCCCTTTCTGTCATCTTTCTCTCTCAATCTCTTCACTCTTCTCTGCAAAATTTCCGTCTTTTCTTCCTCTTTCTGTTGTGTCTGGTGTTTCTTAGATGGATTACAGCTTTAATCTTAAAAGAGGGGGTTGACCAGCTATGATCAACTCTTTGGCATGTTTGGCGAGACTAGTCAATCTGATCTGTTGAACGAGCTCCACACAATAGTAGCAGTCTTTGTATCTAGTTTGATTTTCTTAATTTTTTTTTAATGTTATCCGGCCTATATCCGTTACACTGCCAAACACAATTCACAATGTTTGGTGAGACTAGTCAATCTGATCTGTTGAAAGAGCTCCACACAATAGTAACAGTCTTTGTATCTAGTTTGATTTTCTTAATTTTTTTTTAATGTTATCCGGCCTATATCTGTTACACTGCCAAACACAATTCACAGGATATAACAACTTATCCGGCATGTATCTAGCCTTATCCACCAAGATATGTTATCCTGACTTATTCTGTCATATTCGGCTAGCTTATCCTGCGCGTCAAACCCAGCCTAAGAACTTTCTCACTGATGTTTCAATCAAGGTTTAAATGACCTTTGATGCTTGCCTTGAGTAGCAAAACTTCCAAGTTTATACGTCAAACATTGTTGTAACATGTGCTCGCTCCAACTTATGTGCGAAAAACACATGACTTATGCCTACTGCCGGAGATGCTCGGATATACGATACTGAGACGCACGCATAAGTTGTGTTAGTCCCACATAGAGTAAGCATGTACACATAAGCACAGCTTGTTCATGTGTGCCATTTTGGTGGACACTGAGCTACCCGATTATCTCTGCACATACCATTTGCTAGATAGAAATAGTTATCATGCAAGATGTGTATGTGCTTGTAAATTGTCTTACAGTTCATGGATGCAAACGACAAGATTTGGATCACTTCTAGGACTGCACATGCAAACGTAAATTGGCAAGACGCTTCCTAACATCTACTTTCTTCTTCGAGAATCTAAATCTTCCGCTTTTTCGAAATATCGAGTGGTCCAGGACAAATGATTATGTCACAGAATACTTCCCCGCTTCTCTTGGTCCCCTCTTGAGTTCCCCTTGATCCAGCGGTTCTAGATTATTGGGACCAAGCGTCCAGAACCATGCAATATTTACTCTTCTCCATGCATATACATATTGAACTTACAATAATGTAAACAAAAATGATGGCTTCTTTGCACTAGTGATACTTTATAGCTTAACCTGCCAAAGAAACGAGGCCTTAAATTTTGGAAGGCAGGAAGTTCCTCAGTTCTCTTCGGAGAATCTTTCCAGATGCAGACCTTGGTATTGAGTGTGTAAATACCACCTTCCTCACCTTCTTGTATGGTGCAACCTGCCACAAATACATTAATCAATGAGCTGACCCTCAGTGCAGATCAACTTCGGTAGATGTCGAAGCAAAATTTTTATTGAGGGCACATAACCCATAAAGTATAAAATGATGAACCTTCTTTGCTACATAGTCTACTAGTGTTGACGGGGAAATCGCACATCCGTTTCTCATGACGACGAATGCCACAGGAATTTCTCCAGCTTCTTCATCCTCAGCTCTACATAGTAGAAAATCTAAATAACAAGGGTTCCAAAATAACCGTAACTCTTGTAAATCACGCAATGCAACTATGAGGACCGTACTCAGGCAGAACAACACTAGGACATGTATGAAATGAAAATGTTTTTATCATTTCGAACATTGAACTGGGAATAAGTGAAAGCTCCTTTGAATCTTGTTGATGGTTTTGGCTAGAAGGGAAGATTGGTAGGGAAAGAGTGCAGCAAATCAAGAGCTCAACATCAGTATATCCGAGCTATTACATGTTTCCACTGATGGATAGGTAAAATTCCAAAATTTCAATCAACCAATTCTTTCTGTATTCTAGTAGCAAGAAAGTCACTATTGCAGTGAGAACTGTCCTTGTGACATTTCACCATGTAATTTCCACCAAATTTAGAGAATGAGAAGTGCCACGAGTTCGTAGCTTAAGTGAGTACATAGAATGACACACAAAAGAAAATAACGTGGTTTCGGACTTAGAAATACACCTCTAATCTGTTTATTTTCGTATCTTATTGGTGAGGGAAACTTATTCTTTCGAAGTTATTCTAATGCACTTGACTGACTGCTACAGTGGAAATAGAGGATAGATTTCGCGACATGCATATGCATGCTCCCCAGTCATAATTAAAATGCGTAAGATGCTAAATCTCACGCTATCACGGCAGTATCGACTATATCTGGATGCGAACTCAAGACAGCCTCTAAATCAGCAGGAGCAATCTGCAAATTAGTGCATGCTGTCAAGCATAAATATATTATCGGCAACAATTTTAAAGTAAAACTGAGAAATTAAACAAAAATCTTTGCAAAAACGTTACATGCATGATTTTGCAAGATCCAAAAACAAATCATCTTTAGGCAGACCCCCATTCGAAATGATATCATGCCAAGTGAAGAATTCTTGGGCATAAAAAATGTCTTTCTGTAAAGCAAATTATATCTGTCAGGACCATATACCTGAAAGCCTTTGTACTTGATGATCTCCTTTAAGCGATCGACTGTATGCAAGTATCCGTCGTGATCAAAATAAACAATGTCTCCAGTGCGTAGCCAACCATCTTTATCAATTGTTAACAAAGTTGCCTCCACATTATTCAAGTATCCTGTCAATTTATTAACAATCATCAGATACTATGCATAGATATACCAAAGAAAAACATCGTGATGTACGGATATACCAAAGAAAAACATCGTGGCTGACTACGACAAGATCTGATCAAAAACTCAAACAAGATAACACAGTGTTGGATCAGATAGCCCACATGGTAAGCAGGGTAAACATCTTACAGAACAACACTTTAACCAAGCGCCATAAAAATGAAGATACAAATGTCAAAATATTAAACAAGGATACTTTTGGAATCACTTTAACAATTTCACTTAATTTCCAGTATAGAAGACATCTAGAGAAAGCGTAAAAATTTAAAGAGTAAATACCTTGCATGACACCAGGTCCTCGTAACCAGAGCTCACCCGTACTGCCCGGAGGCAAGAAGGAGCCAGTAATCCAGTCTACCACTTTAGCTTGCATATTTGGAGCCAGAAGTCCTACCGAAGAATAATTACATAGCTGTTCAATGTTGAAGCCACGCGTCCCCACAGCAGTTGTCTCGGTCATGCCATAACCCTTCAACAAATAAAACCACAAATATAGCATCTTTAAAAGCTAAAAAAATAACAAAAAATAGCAGTTGCTGGATCCCCGACCTTACTTCTGAAATTTCAAGTCAAAACATGAGAAACTTTTAATAGCATCTACCACATTATTTGCAAGATATGGGGTAGATTGGAAATATATAATCAAAGATGACATAGAATTTCGTGATATGGGGTAGATACGGGAAACATAGAACAAATGCATGTTTGACAATATGTAGGCTTTAATTGAACACCTATTTCTCCAGGAAACCAATTCAAGCATGAAGAAAGGACTTCTAGGTAAGCTGAATTGAATGAACTGAAACAGGCGAGTCACTGAAGGATAGAGATAAAGATTTTGGTCAACTTCAGAAATGAATTAGTAATGTAGTTTTAGTACCTGAAAGAAATCAACTTGAGGGAGAGCCTGAATGAACTCCTCTATGCTTATCCTGCTCAAAGGGGCGGCCCCACTTGAAACCTGTTTCAAACTCTTCAAGCCATTTGTGGCAACACCCTTTGCAGCCCTCGTTAGCGCAGTCAACAGCGGTGGGACTACCGGAAAGTGCGTTACTCCATATTTAGCAATCACTCTTATCATCTCATCAGCGTCAAATTTTCTCATCAAAACAACTGCAGACCCCAATGACAACAATCCCATCACAAATAGGGAAAGTCCATATATATGAAACATTGGCAAAACAGCCAAGTATACGCTCTCTTCGCTTGTAAACTCATACTGTGAAGCCTCAAACCGCGGAAAAAGTTCAACCATGGCTATGAAATTCCCATGTGTTAACATGACGCCTTTGGAACTACCTGTAGTGCCTGACGAATATAATATAGCCGCAGTGTCTTGCTGATTAATTTTAGGTCTAGGAACTGAATTGGGATCACTAGTAATAAGCTTATAGAAAGCAGAATTATCAGATTTCAGGTTTTCTGGTACACCAACTGCTGGAATCCCCAATGTGCTAAATGTATCAACTTTATCAGGCAAGGTAAAGGCAAGAGTCACATTGCAATCAAGTGCTTGTTTCTTAATCTCTAGAAGACTACTCAAAGGATTCATGGTAGACACAATTGCACCAAGAGAAAGAGCACCAAGGAATATAACAGGAAAGTAGATAGAATTTGGCAGTAGGATCAAAACCACATCACCTTGTGAAACACCCATTTGGTGAAGGCCACCAGCCACGGATTGGACCAATAGGTGGAGTTGGGAGTAAGTGATTGAAGTTCCTGATGATGAATCAATGAGAGCCAAAACCCCTTTATGTTTGCTTGAGAAAATATGGGTCACAACATCAAGAAAAGGGTCTGAAGGGAGGTTTATCAAAGGGTGTTTGCTGCTGTAAATTCCTGTTTTGGAAGAGTAAAAATTGGGATGGCCATTTGGGTTTTGGGTTTTCATTCTTCTTGAATTCTTGGTGCCATCTTGGAAGTACTCATTATTATGGTTCTTAAAAGAAGTTGCCATGAAGGACACAACACACAAGTGCAAAAAGAACCAAGGGGTTTGAGGGATTCAGCTGCATTGGTGACGGTGTTTATATAGAAAACAGTGTTACGCGTGTTTTTGAAAAAGGCGGTGACATTTTTTCTTTTCTTTTTTTTTATTGTTAACATAATATATTAATAATGTACTCTTTGTGTCCAATATAAATTGATCATCTTTTTTTTTTTTTTGATCGTTTAAAAAAAAATTACTCACTTTTCAAATTAAGGAAGATCATATAAGTGTTTTTTTTTCTTCATATTTACTATTCTTACATTTTTTTTATTCTATTTCTCTTTCCACATTTAACTATCTACCAACTTATTTTCTCTCTTTTGATCCACTTTTTAACATTCTTTTTATTCAATTTCTCTCTCTATATTTAATACTCCACAAACAATTTCTCTCTCCTGTCTTGTTTTCTTCTACTTCTCTCTCTAAATGATAGAATGAGAAACACACAATATATGATTTGAATCTTTAATCTGGGTGCAAGTCAAAATTTATCAAATTATGTGGGACAAAGAGAGTAAAAGTTATGAAATTTTTACTCATGAGCCTTTGTGGCTTTACATTTGTAAGATGAAATAACAAAAAAAATAAATAATCATGATATATCTTGACCCTTGATCATTTTTTCTTTTTTTGATCGTTCAAAAAAAAATTTACTCACTTTTCAAATTAAGGAAGATCATATAAGTGTTTTTTTTTTCATATTTATCATTCTTACACTTTTTTTTAATTCTATTTCTCTCTCCACATTTAACTATCTACCAATTTATTTTCTCTCTTTTGACCCACTTTTTAACATTCTTTTTATTCAATTTCTCTCTCTATATTTAATACTCCACAAACAATTTCTCTCTCATGTCTTATTTTTTTCTACTTCTCTCTCTAAAGGGTAGAATGAGAAACACATAATATATGACTTGAATCCTTAATTTGGGTGCAAGTCAAAATTTATCAAATTATGTGGGACAAAGAGAGTAAAAGTTATGAAATTTTTACTCATGAGCCTTTGTGGCTTTACATTTGTAAGATGAAATAACAAAAAAAAATAAAAAATCATGATATATCTTGACCATTACAATTACTAACTATAACGATTAAAAGACCCACAAGTCGCCCCATTAAGCAGGAGTTACCCCCGTCAACCGATGGAATGTTAGCCCAAACGTTAAAGCAATATTCACACCGTTCCACCGCCACTTCCACACACCAACGACACCTTAACACTAGAAAATGGGAATAACAATGATTTACAACAAAGGGCCAATGGCAAAGACCTAAGCACCTTACCCCACCCTTGAAACTTCCTCCCCAAGGACATCCCAGCCAACCTCAAATGAAAATTCGACTAAAAGTGACTGAATGATTGCTTCGAATGAAAACTTGTTTTGCTTCGACCGAAAACTGTTTTGGCTTCGAATGAAAACTGTTTTGATTTCGAATGAAAATTCGACTAAAAGTGACTGAATGATTGCTTCGAATGAAAACTTGTTTTGGCTTGTTCTTTACTTGATTTTTCTGGAGATCCTTAAGAAAGATTTAGATACAAACAATAATTACACAAGGATAGCTTCGAATGAAAACATGTTTTGCTTCGACCAAAAACTGTTTTGGCTTCAAATGAAAATCGTTTTGGCTTCGAATGAAAATTCGACTAAAAAGTGTCGGAAGGATTGTTTCGAATGAAAACTTGTTTTGCTTCGACCGAAAACTGTTTTGGCTTCAAATGAAAACTGTTTTGATTTCGAATGAAAATTCGACTAAAAGTGACTGAATGATTGCTTCGAATGAAAACTTGTTTGGGCTTGTTCTTTACTTGATTTTTCTGGAGATCTTTAAGAAAGATTTAGATACAAATAATAATTACACAAGGATTGCTTCGAATGAAAACTGTTTTGACTTCGAATGAAAACTTGTTTTGGCTTGTTCTTTACTTGATTTTTCTGGAGATCCTTAAGAAAGACTTAGATACAAACAATAATTACACAAGGATAAAGTATACGTTTAAGTCCAAAATCAAATCTTCATTCAGGTCAACGTCCAAGTCCCAAGTCCAAAGTCCAAGTCCAAGTCCAAGTCCAATCCAAGAAATATTCCACGTCTATGTTTGACTATGATTGAACCTGAAAATTAGCTTAATAACAGTGTTAGATTAATATTATGAATAATAATATTAGAATTATCAAAATCAGTCAAGTCAACAAAGAGCACTTAATAAACATCCACGATCGGTTATGATAGACTGAGAAGATCCAGTAGATCTCATTGCAAAGTGATCTATTACATCTGACTAAATCTGGCGAGATCTGCGAGGTCGGAGCAAGAAACACAAGTCGCCACCCCAAATTTCATAAATTTGAAGAGAGGCTGTCGAAAGCGAGCCGACGCCCTCGACCCACATCATTGCCACCAGCGAGCCTGATGTACTGGTCAAAAAGACCACAAAACACCTTAGTCCCGCAAATGGAAAGATACCCTAGAAAAAGAAATGAAAAAGAAGACCCTTTAAATGCCTTTGACTGGGGAGTATGTATTCGCATTGTCCAGATTATTAGTTTTGGCCATTAATGATCGGATTGGCCATTAATGATCGGATCGTTGAATCACGAGAGCGAACATTATGGAAGAAGAAATTAAGAAAGGCATGAAGTTTCTCCTTCTATCACGTTTGCATGAAGTTATTTTTTCATGTATCTAATGATTTTAGATGGTCAGGACCATTGATCTAAGAGCACGTGATGTTTTCAACTTTTGGGTGTTAACTAAAGCAAACAAGTGGCGAGTTTGTGTGAAAGTAGAAAAGTTCAATCAGTTTATTGTCTCGCTTAGTTACAAGCACTCGTCGAGTAATTGCCAATTAACGGTTGAATGTTATCGAGCAAACTTTTTCAATGTGAAAACTAGCAAAAACTTTTAATGCATAAGAAATTTGCTTCTCCCTTTGATTAAATTGATGCCATTTTTGGCTGAAATGTCATGAATGTGGACTTCTCTGATTTAAGTTGCATAGTCATTTAATTTACTATTAAGAAAGATAATCCTTATAATGAATGTTTTTTTTAAAGAACTAACTTTACTCATTTATAATATACTAATTTCGAATCACAGAAAAGTTAATCAAGATCATTGTTACCATATAATAATAAATGACCGCTCCACCCACTACGATAAGAACTTTCTTCATTATCCTTGTTATTCCAACCACTCCATTAAAATATCCAGATGTCGACATTTTAACTCCACTTCTATGTCTTACTCGTATCGATTAAATTTGCGTACGTTTACTTCGATTGGACGGCCCTTACTATATATAGAAGGATTCCAAAGTTTTCTTGATTGTAAATGCTATGTTATTATTGCTTGTTCAGTTCATGCATCATGTATTTTGCTAAGTTAATGATGATTGTCTCTATCAATTGATAGTTATTATTGGAAACAAGGGGCCTTTCACACAATTTGAACTTCCTATTTTGCTTCCAAAATCACAAACTTAAGTGATATCTCTCTAGATGTTCATTGAGCCTTTTTTTCTTTTCCAAGGGTCAGTTGGGGTTGCTTCTGCTTAAGATGATTAAGCAAAAGTGTATCCTTTAGATATTCTTGTTTTAAATAACAAAAATAGCATCTGAATTTTGTAAATGCAAGTGCAATTCTCAACTAACAAACCAGGCAATTGCTTTTAGATTTCAGGACTATTTTCAGGACCTTCGACCGCAGCGCTGGATGGATGAAGACTAATCGGATCAAGATCTTGTGCCGTACGGCAGAGGTACCGTACAACATTTAGCGACAAAAGATTGTCATTAAAGTGTTTTGTAGCTGTTACTGAAATTTATAGTGACAATTTTTTGTCGCTAAAAAATATTTAGCAGCATTTTGTGGATACGGCACTTCTACTGTACAGCAGATGATCTTGATCAAGACTAACCAAAATTTACGCTTTTTCTAACATAGATGTGAACACTCACAAAGCGAACTAGAATCGTCAGTGATACAACACCTCTATTGTAATAGAAAAAATATCGTTAATTTATATTTATGACAAAAGATTTTCACTGCCTTTTAAATTTATATTTGATCCTTGATCTCTAAACCAAGCCAATTTTGAGCAACTTTATGAGAATCGAGATTTTCTCACAACAAACGAGCTTTTAACAACATCAACAAAATATTTTCAGAGACAATATTTTGTCAACGCAGATGGTGTGCAACTGAAAATTCTTATCATCACGAAATAACTATGGTGTATGAAATTACTATACAATTAAGGTCAAAGGCATTGCAAAGAACTTTGATTTCTAGTCAGAAGGAAATGAAACCAAAGTTCTTTTATTTTCTTCGTTGGGAAATTGTCAAAAATATAAACTAAAAAGAATCATATTTTTTGTACAATAGCCGACAATGTGGACAATATTTAGCTTTCCTATTGTGTAACTCTGCAATATAACATAATAAACTCTTTGTAGCCGCAACGGCTTTTGTTAAATATGAATGAAATATGTCTCTTATTAATTTAAACAAAAATTATGAGCAGTTGAGCACCATGATACAGCATCTCCTACGCCCATGTCGTTATGTTCCTCACCCCCCCCCCCCCCCCCCCCCCACACACACACACACAAAATTATTGTTTTCATATTTCGACAATTATGTTTTTCTTTACCACTAGTTTTCTATTGATTTTCATTTGACCGCGATATTAGAAATCTAAATATCATATGCAATCAAGTAATCAACGATTCTCAGAACCCAACTAGACTCATTATTCATATCTAGTTAGCAATTTACCGTCGTATATATAAATTCATTTCAGAATGTGGTACTTGTACCATCTACTATCGTGCCATTGCATAAATGTCATTAGATTAGTGTGAAAAACCATTTGAGATCCAAAACGTTTTTATTAAGCCCAACAATTGCCGTTGGTTGGCAAAATACCATCACACACATGAATTCATGTCAAATGTGGCAGTTGTACCATCTAATATCGTGTCGTCGCATTAGTGTGAAAAACCATCCGAGATCCAAAACATCTTTATTAAGCCTAACAGTTACTGTTCGTCAGCAATTTATCATCATGGATATAAATTCATTTCAAATGTGGTAGTTGTACCATCTCATATCGTACTATCGCATTAGTGTGAAAAACCATCCGAGATTCAAAATGTCCCTATTAAACTTAACAATTATCATCCGTTTTTGCGACAACCAGAACCTAAGATAAAGCGACACCAAAATGGCAACAAGAAACAGTGACATGACAGAATGTCACCCGGGGGGCCTAAAGCAAAAAGGAAAAAAATTGGCTGCTACCCGGATTGAAGGAATCTTCCTCCTACCCCCCATGTAGCGACAATTAATTGTTGCTAAATCTTTCTAGTGGCTTTTATTTAGTGACGTTAAAAAAGTGCTGTTAAGAGTTGTCACTGAAAGTTTTAACAGAAAAGCCACTAGAGGCATTTAGTGACTATTAATTGTCACTCTATATGGGTTGGAAGAAGATTCCTACAACCGGAGTAGCGGCCAAAGTTTGTTCAAGCAAAAATGACAAACTATAAGACAAGAATTGAATATTTTGATTTAGACCCTATCACTAAATGGGGAGACAAAGATGGCTACTCCAGCAAGGTGTTCTCATTGAGTGGGCAATTCGCCCACATCCTGGCGGGACAAGAACTTCGCAATAGCTTTGTTGGACCGTACATTTTTCTTGGTATATCGTGAAATAATAGTTTATGTACAATATTTTTCTTGGTATATCGCGAGGTAATACTTTATGTAGGACGTTCTCGAGTTAGACCGAATAGTCATCGAATCACTCACGTTGCACTGAATACATATAGATTGAAGTCACAAATGTATACATCTTATTTCACGCGCTTTAAGGTTCAACCCATTGTCACCAAAAATAAAAAATTTGTAGATAAATTTAGTTTTGCATACTATACTATATAATGGGCTAAACTCTTACTTTGGACATCTTAAGATGACATTCATATTCCCATTATGTCCCAATCCTCTGCCTATGGCGACAACAATTTTGTGGCACCATGCTATTGAACTATCTACTGATTATATTCCATCAAAGAAGCCAAGTGATACAAATAAGGGGACGGGACCTCAAATCCTGCTACTAGAACAAACCTATTTTCCATTAGTATCAATGAACACTACCTTACAAGGTTAGAAAGATACTAAGCTGCCTATAACGGAAAAACAGTGGTTAGGCTTTGCACAGCTAAAAACCAATCAAACTAACAATGAAAACGATGGGGAAACTCAATACCGATAGGCATGCTGCGGTGATTCAACGTCATAATGGTACACTTCACCGGGCAGACCAACTTCGTAGCGATAAGCGTCATAAGCAGGCGGTTCGAAGTCGTAGTGATGGACATTATGGGGCGCGCCCTCGTGATGATGGGTGTAATGTGGTGGGGAGGGTGAAGTAGGTTCGCTTGCTGGAGCACTTGGAACGTGAGTCTGGCTTTTATCGATTCTGACTTCAACTAACTCAACTTCCTCAAAAGAGCGGAAAATGGGGTGCAAGTATGCATCGGCCAAGTAAGCTTTTAAGTTGACGTCAGGTTCAGAAGCGCGATCGTCTCTGTCCTTAGCCATGGCTTCCTGAAAATGACAGAAGATGAGTAACTATGTTAGTGCTTCAATTACAAAGTGACAACCCCTAATGCTTAAGTTTATAGAAAATGCATCATAAGTCATAATAGTAACACATCACTTTTGGGTAATCCTTAGGGCATAGGAGGCTATTTTGGAAGAGCTTTATTGCAAGATTAAATGATCATTCGGTACAAGTAGAAAAATTAAATACAAGAACAACGCAAGCACGCATGCAGAGGAACATTCAAAGGACATGCAACAAGACCACATGTAAATCACGAATTCAAAAAAAAGAAAAGGTTGTTCGAAAAAGTTCTCGGCATGGTATTACTCCAAACCAAAGAATAATTTTCTCTTGATACATAACAAGTCTCACTGTAAATTCCTAAAAGTGTTTGCAGCGAAGAGAGCCTATTTAGCAGGCATGATACTATCAAAATCCACGGAGTTGCACAACACTTTTTGAAAGAGAAATATAGTGCATAAATCAGAACCATATGCTGACATAGAAGTACAGAATCTTGACAGTCCAGAACTTCCTCCAAGATAGATTTCACATCAAAGAATTCAAAACCAGATGACCCAGATCACGTGTCATGGAAGACGACAAACATTTTTCTTTGTACATTGTTGGGGGTCGGGGTGGAAGGGAGAGACCTTTGGAAAGATGCTAACTCGAGATGGATGAAACTTACCTCAAGAGGGTACTTTCTGAATGCAGGTTCAAAACGGTTCTTGCAGTACTTATGGAATGATAAAGTCAGAATAGGAAGCGCCACAAGCAAAGGACTTGAATTTGCAGCCTTCTTTGTGCTCAGCAAACCCAGCAAAAGAAGTTGAGATATCAACAAGCTTGCTATTATGCGGCTGTGAATATGTGGCCAGAAGGCAGCAGCACTCTCGTATTGTTGATTGTACACATTGATTATCTGTGTGATAAAACACTTTCCTATTACACTAGTGTAAAAATGTCGAAGTAAAGGTTACAAATAGAGTTTCCTTTAGGGGGTTGCAGCAAGTTGCATCCCCAGTGTTCAAGGGTGACGAGTGACGACAACAAGCAGTACTAAGATAGACCACAAGAGAAGACTAAGGAAACTGAATAAAGAAACTAACCTGGTGACGGTAGACAAAGTATGCAAAGGCAAAGAAGACTAATATAAAAGGGAGGAGGATCGGCGTAACCACGGCATACACGATACCAAGTAGAAAGTACAGTTGAAGACTTGGGAGAGTCTCTGGAAAATCAACACCTCCAGGATTCATAGCCTTCTCCTTGTCTCTTTCAGTTTTTACCAGTAGCATGTTCTTAAGGTGGAAAATGACCAAAGGCTTCAAACGAAGAATTTCACCAGCAATACCAGCCCAACCATCAACCATTATATATGTGATAAAGAAAGTAGCCTTCATGGGTATTGATACACCAATTGTTCTTGGTATCCTGCAGCAATAACATATTTGTACTAAGATTGTTTGAAGATCTAGATCGCAAAAGAAAAAAGTCGATATTGATTTCCCAGCTGGATTACCTTGGTTAACAATATGAAGCTTCTATCTTAAAAATATCATATTCTTTTTATCCGATGAAAAGCTCCAAAATAAATTATTCGCTCAATATTCATTAGGCTAGTATTTTGTCATCCAAAGATTAATTGCTAGATATTATATTTAGCAAAGCTAGTGGGATATATTTGTTGTAGGTTTCAATACATCGGTATCGACAAACTTTTTATCACTACGAATATAGAGATTTGACATAAATAGTTCTAAGTTTTCCTGCAATAGAAATTAACACGCGGAGTTTTGTCTGTAACTCACAAGCACCAACACCATCACAAAAGTCTAACTGGGTTAATGCATCACGTTGCTTGAAACTTCTGGTTCATGTTCACTTCTTTTTCTTTCAGCTGACTCCATTTTCATCAGCTAGGCAGTGCTGCCAAAATTACTTTCAAGCACTCATCTCTTTCTTCTAATCTAGTTCACCTTTGTTACCTCTTGTCTTACCTCTTTTTCTCAGGCCTTCCTTTCTCTACTTAATAGTTTTTTCTTTTCAATGGGTAAAGTTCATAAGAAGAAGCTGCCATGTGATGATGCTACTCATACCCTCTCCTTGCTCACAAGGAATGATTAATATGAACTCGATTTCACCAAAGGAAATTGATTCCGAATAATTGTTAAAACTAATCTCTCCAAAGGAAATTTCTTACAACCAAAGATACACTACACTGGCTTCAAGGCTGCAGTCTTCCAAAGCCTGTTATATATTTCAAGCTATGCTGTTTCCCTACAGTAGTAATTAAGAGGCAAGATTTCTTAAAGCATAACAATTCGGTAGAAAGAAAGGAACTGAAGAAAGAATTGGTGGTTGAAACTTGAAGAATCATATTGATAGGGTCTTCCATGACAAAGTTCTAAATTGTGCACAGAAAGAGAACTTAAGAGAGAACATATTTTGTGGAGAAATTAAAAGGTATCTCATGGTATAATAGTACGAATGCAGAAGTCTCAAAAACTCCATTAACAGAGATATAGAACATTACTGAGTAGGCGACTGGTGAAGGAAAGCATGCAGTTGCTGGAAAGCAGTTCCAGTCACAATGCTTCCCAGGAAAACGTTCACCAGCATAAAGTAGTAGTACTTTGCTGCTGACCTTCGTTCTAGTACAGATAATGCTACATGTCCCTCAATTTTTGACATAATCATCAGAACAGTTGGAAGAATGTACAAAAAGATTTTGAGAGCTAGTCCAGGAAGGAAACCCTGTAAGAATGACTTGATAAAGTCCCTGCAGAACATCGACACGTTATTAAATGTTGTAAGGTAAGCTTATGCTGAACTTGTAAAACAAGTTGCAGTAGCAAATAGTAATAAAATAGATGCCAAAAGGGCAAACTGGGAAGCAAAGCAAGTAGCTGAAAGTACAAAGATCTGACTGAAGAAAGAGGAACCAGACTAAACTGTACTATATTTATCAGAGGACATACGAAAATATGCAATTAGATTGATTATTCTTCACATAACAAGTACTTAATGAAAATACATTACAAAAACACGAAGGAAAGCTCACTTACAATTCAATAACTGGCCTGAGGAAAGGAGCAACTTTTTCGAGACCATCCAGATTTGCTAGTGATTGCACAAAAGCAATGGGTATCATGTAAAAAAACACCAAAGCAAACACCAACAATGATATCACAAGTTTCCGGATGCTCAGAGAAACAAAGGGTATGGCAAGATTTTTCCAATATACATCCCGGGGTTCAGGGGCCCAATGTGTTAACCAAAGAGTTGGATTCTTGCTTTGCTGTGTCTGTGCACATACAGCAGCTCCCCATCGCGAATTGAATGATACAAAGGCCGCTGATATAATAGATTTTGGGTCTTTGAGAACTTTCTGGCGCTCCACTGTTAACTGAACCGCAATGCAAGGATAAAGAACAGCATGGTAAGCACTTGACACAGACAAATAAGTATTGTATTTCCAAAGAATTATTTAGCAATAAAGTCAAGTAGCCACAACTTACTCTTTTATCAAGCTCCTTGATCTGTTGCTTATAGTAGTCAATAGAATCAACACTTTCACCCCATAGACCAAGGAAGCCTTTCTGAGAATTGGACAGATCACATTTCAAAAATTGTGCTATCGCATCTTACTAGCTTATATATTCTGTGTGCTGTGTGTCTCAAGCTTATTTGTGGCAGTGCATGAATGAGCTACCTTACTATTGGGCCTTTTCTCTGGATGTCTTTCAAACTTAAGCTGGTTGTAGTCTAGCCAATTTTGGAGCCTCTCTCGTTTCCTAACAAGTTTGGCAAACTTGTTCGCATTGTAAACAGCCTGGATAACGACTATAATAAAAATCACAGCCACAAAGAGAAACAATACATCCCTCTATGAAAAGACCAGATATGAACAACGTGTACATTATCTCCACCTTCTTCCCCCATCCCCTCCCAAGAACCATTTTACCTGGTGACATAGATAGTGATCTGGGTGATTTGTCTGAAAGAAGTTTTCCACACTATCTGAAACTGAGTGGCCAGAAGCATGTGGCACATTCCTGACTAGTACCTGCATGCAAAAGATCATAGTTCACGTGCTTAAAGTCATAGATGAAAGAAAAAAAATAGTATGTAATTTTCCAGGCATAACTTAAGTATCAATCTCTTTGATGGCATGGTTCAAACAGAAAAACAAAATGCATGGCGTGGGGGGTAAAGTTCACTTGGTCCACTAAAATTTTTACATCAGCTCTCATGAAAGAATTGCACTGCTTGGACGAATAAACTATATGCAAAATTTTCACTATGCAAGAAAACAATGGCTTCTTCAAAAGATAGGATGAAGAAGAGACTCTTGTTACTTAACTATAATTTCTGGCTTCTTGCATACCTTCGTGCTCTGTCTCTTTGTCCTTTTCATCAGTAATTATCTAGTTGTTTAATCAATGTGAAGTGTCCTAGTAGTGCTAATGCGAGAAGTGAGTGAGGGGTGGTTTGTAATTTCTATTCTTATTGACTTCATATGTCTGCAACGGCGCTCCCCAAAGGTAGTGAATGACTCGTATTTGTCAGCCTCCACGCTCTTCTGAAACTCTATCTTTTCTCCCTCTCTATTCTCCAACTCTTTTATCTTTCGACAAAGATAGATGGAATCAGCAAGTTTCATAGTCTTGGGTCCAAGTCTTCCAGCTTGCATTTGGGCCCTCTTCATGTTGGTGCAATTTGCAGTAGTTTTTGCTTATGAACTTTGCAGCTGTGCACCTCGATTTGTTTCTCCTTGAATTGTCTCTCTATGTGAAACTGGGGGCTTGTGCGTGAGGGGGAGTAATAAGCATGAACTACACTGTTGGGCCCATTTTATAATAAAGTTTATGCTTTTAGAGAGCCGGTACTTTAAGAAAAAAAGAAAAAAAAAGAAGTCGGAATAAGAAAGGAAAAACCTACAATGAAAAAGTCTAGTAGCAAAATTAAGCAACAAAGCAGAAAACCTTGAGTACTAGTCACGAATCATTCAGAGTGGATATAAGCACTTTTCTTTTACTAATTACTAGAATGTGGGAAAACTTCCATAGGAACGTCCTAGCACGTGTGAAGTTCAAACTCACTGTGAATTGTTCTGCACGCCTGCGTTGTGAAGCCAAAAATCTTAACCTCATTGATGCCACCATATCGTATTCCTTGTAGAGCATGTAACAAGTCCAAAAAGTAAACAGGAATTCCATTGATATGTGGACAAAAAACCTGGAATTCGTGGAACGCATATAAGGAAGGAGTAAACAGAAAAAATTGAAGCAAAATGTATGACAAGTTCACCTAGAGAGTTACAGTTTGTGAAGGAGCCTTTAGAGCTCTATACAATGAGGCACCATAAGAGTTTTGAGTAAACATCAAAGAAGACCAAACTAGTAAGCCAGAAGTTCTTAATCAAATTTGGAGGATAATTCAGAACCAAATTATGACTACAATAAACATGACGAGGTTAATCAGCAATAGTTTCATCAGCAGCTGCATAAGTGGATAGTAGTTGCGTCAACTTAGGCAAATGATCCTGCCAAGCTTGACAGCGAAGGATAAGAGAAGCCTCCATATAAGGGATACCAAAACAAGGTAAGAGAAGTAACAGAAGAGACCAAGCAAGATACACATCCGACAAACGGAAAATAAATAGTAGAAGGGGGAAAATGGCAGATATTCATAACACAGTTAGCATCAACCACTGACATTTCCGAAGACACTACTAATCGATCTAAGAAAACCAATTGTCTGGAATCTGCTAAAATCTCGGAGGCTGTGTTTAAGTAGAGTGCTCTGAACTTTGAAATGGCTCACTTCCAAACTGAGGTGTCAGTTCAACCTTCCTTTATTTAAATCTCTACAACTATTGTCAAGTGATCTGAGAAACGGAAGCACATAAGTAAAAAGGTGATATCGACTGAAGCAGATATATGGCTGCATATTGTCATTACCCTTTTTCTCTTCTTCATGGGTAATGCAAAACAATGAAAAGTTGTTCACGGTTTTAACTATACAAGATTAAGAAGAAATATACACTTACTTGATAGATTTGGGACGGACATTTGATATTGAAAGCTTATCGATGTTATTAACAACCAAATCCTTGCTAAGGAAGAATAATGTTCCATCAGATACATTTACTGGCACTAGAACCAAGAGGGCCACAATAGCAATTGGTCCAAAGATTTTTAAGCTGCCAAAACCAGAAAAGGGAAAAATTAAAGCCGGAAAAATTCTTATGCACTGAAGCTTCAAAACGATTACTTTATAGGTGATAGGCTATTTCCACCCCCTAATGTGCTGTTCTACCCCTCGCTGGCGCTAAAAGATTAGCAATTGTCACTAAAATACATTTTTAGCGGCAAATAGGGGATGGAAAAGAATATAATGGGGTGGAGGTAGCATCTCCCAAGTTAAGAATATCTGTTCATCTATGAAGCAGGGATGCTTCCAGAAGGTCTAAGTATGGACATCGAGACTCCCGATATCCAAATTTATATCATAAGCAATTAATGTCAGACAGTTCAATGACACTTTTCGGGCACTACCAACAAACCACAGAACCATAAAATTTTTAAGTTTTTTGTTATTAGTAAGCTAAAAAAGTATAGCCGTTGGAATGAACCAAGAATGCTATTATCCTCATGATTTTGCCCTAGCACGGACAAAAAAGTTATACATGACAATGATGCATAGAGTCTATATTAAATAGCACTGTGTTCCGGCCTCCGGGGTACTGGAATCCTAATCTTCTAAAAATTGCAGTGTCAAGTTCATTTAGCCTCCATACTACATGATGCAACCTATCAAAACAAAAAGGAACTAAGAAAAAAATTAGGCTAGATTATACCTAAACCCCATGAATTTAAGCTTTTTGACAAGCTACCCCCAGTGTTATGGGAAAATACAGAGGCATCCCCTCTGTTGGAAAATGACAATTTATCTGGACTAATTCGCTATGATGCAGACTTATTCTTCCGAATCCTATAATTAGTAAATAATACTACAACCATCAACATCTGAAAAACTAAGGAAAAAAAATTGACAACCATACTTCACAAGAAAGCAGCAGAATAAAAACCAAAGAGTCAAAAGGTCAAAAACTTTCCCAATACCAACACCGTTAAATAAAGCAACATCAAAATTAACTCGGCAAGTCCAACTTTCTCGAAATTCAGTGACCATACAATCACCACCGATAAGACCATACGTAAAGTCATTAAATAAATAAATAAAATAGAAGGTGAGAAATTGAAGTACCCCAGAACGTAAATCCTCAAGAAAACAGCAGAGTCAAGGCCAGCATGGTCGATAATCTCAGCCTCACTCATCTTCATAGCTTGAGGCATCCAATTAAGAAAGGTAAGGTAAGTCTTGAAATTGAGATTGACAAATTTGCCCACAAAATTCCCAGTGTTCCTGGGACTAGTCCTGCCCCCGCTGATGTACCACTTGGGGAAATAAACCCTGTCATTGATGGGCTGAATCCTTAGAAGAGCAAAAGCCAGCAAAAAGGCAAAGGCACCCAGTATGTTGATTGCTGCAGAGACGCCAATGTCACCAAGAGAAGCCATGGATGAAAAAAGCGGAGAGAGAAACTAGAGAGAGAAAGTGGAGGTATAAATGGAGGTATAATAAAAGATTAAAAGAATGAAAAGGAGGGATATTATATATAATGATGGAGTGTATTTGAATTGATGATGAACAAAGGGAAAGAATAATTTCTGCTTTTTGGGTTCTTTTTCATATTAGGAAGGTGGAATGAATTCAAAGGGTTCTTTCCATATGCGCACACAATGTGTGTGTGTGTGTGAGTTTTGTGCTGGTAAGGAACTGGGAGTGGGGCTTTTGGTGTCTAAAATAACCAGAACAAGTTGCTGCAAATTGAGGAGTGTGGAGATGGTGGTGGTAGGTTCTATTTGGCTCTGTGTGGCATGTATTGTCTTTTTTGTAAAGTAAGTATAGCATAATCTTAAATTAAATTAATGATTCCGATCATTTAAAGACGATAGGATCAGTATCTTAACATTATATAAAGATTTATGTCAAATAAATATACCGTTCTTAATGTGATACAAAAAGGCAAAAAAAGACGGAGAGTAAATAAATATACCGTTCTGTTAAGTCGGGCCCGATGATTTGTTATACCATTTAGTATTTCTTTTTTAGCTTTTTTTCTTTTCTTTTTGACTTTTTAACCTTTTTCTTAGGAGGGGGAAAGTGGATTTTAATCACGAAGGACAATCGCTAATTTATCGGCGTGACATAGGGCTGTAAAGTGATTAACGTGTAGTGTAGTCCAGTTGGGTACAGGTTCCGGCCTGTGGGTAAAGGCATAACTTTTTTAAGGTTTGTTTGGATCACTCTGTCTCATCTTAATTCCTTTTTATCTGCTTAATAATTAAATCCTTTTAATATTATGTCATACGTTCAAATCATAAAATTATAGTTAAAAACAACTTCTTAGAGAAAGTAATTACATTTATTTACTTTGTGGTGTTTAGGGTTTTACTTGGTTGGTTTATATATGCTACTTTCAAGCTCGACTCGTGCACAAGAGAGCTTCGAAAATCGTTTTAAAATCTCATGTTTGTTAAGATTAATAAGAACTTGTGATCAGCTCGGCTTGGCTGGTATAACAAAATGCAACTAAAAAAAAAGGGAGGTATTGCACGAGTGTTTTATGATAAAATTTGATTACCTCCGTGGTCAACACATAATTATTTTCTGAAACTATACAGTTTTTTGATAAAACTCATATATACTTAATTTGATACATCGATTGCCTAAATTTATGTTAGATACACCTAAGTTGTAGAGTATCATATCAATTTTTATTAAACCCAATCAAGTTAAGCTATTGTCCAAGCTTGAGTTCAAACTCCGGCTTATTAAGCTAGGTACAATTAACTTAAATAGAATTTCACATGAATTTAAGCCTCATAATCTCACAAAAGTTGCTAGTTTTAGATTTGAACCTTGATATAGTTGTTCCGACAATACAAAGTAGTACAACGGACAAATATGTGCACGAACAACTGTCTGACATTCGAGCTTGACTTGGTTATCAAACGAGCTTTAAGTTTGATTTTAAAACTTGTTCAATAAGAAAATAAACAAACGTGAACGGCCTCTAAGCAACCGCTCCGGTAGGCTGTTCATGCACGAGTCGACTCCTATTCGGCCCTGCATATGAAGGGTTTTAATCGATGCTATTGTATAATACATAATATTACTTTGGAAGCACCTATGTCGTTGTAAAAGTAAAAGATTGTGACTTTTTTTGGATGAAAAACAACTTTATGCTGAAGGAAGGTATGCTGTCAGATCCTTTCATAATTATCGATGCTTTATATTATCTCTAAAAATTCATATTATGTCGTTAAAGAATTCTAGCGATTCGCTCAAAGTAAGCTAGGTAATTAGTGAAAAAATTACTATATTAACATCCCAAACAAATAGAGGAAAGTCATAAGTAACGGTTCCTTTCCAGCGTTTTTTCTTTTTTTGTGTCGAGTAATCCTTTTGGCATACTTTTTATTTATCATTTTCGTTGAGAAATTGCCCATCATTCAGGACCAGAAAAGGAAAGAAAAAAACCGTGTCCATCTTTGAGATCATGGTTGACTCTCTTTCTCTCTAAGCATCATGGTCCCTTTAATTTACTGGACTGCATGATATTAAATATTTTTATATTTCTTGCATGAAATGCCCCCATATAATGCAATGGACTTAGATTTATTTTTTGTTTTTGGGAAAGTCTCTTATGTTTCATTGAAGCTCAAAACATTTATGTCACACGGGAATTACTATTCAAAAGAAATCAAAAGTATACATCAGCTTCTTATATCGAGAGTTACAAACATATCATTTGACGACTCTCCTGAGGGTATGTGCCACGCATCACGTAGCTGTTCATTTGTGGTAATCCACACATTTTTAATATTTTAATAAGCTCAACGCGGTCAACATTATCAGCTCCTCAACGCTTTTGATGAGCCGATCCATATCTCTCTGCACTATTTTGAGATGAACTTAAAAACTACGCTAGTGAAAAAGAAAAATACAAGCGAAAAACTAATAAATACAATGTGTATCATGTAATTACACTCAAAGAGCATTAACTATTACGGATTATTTATTGCGCCCACTTGAATAAATCACTTTAGGTGCTTTTTTTATTTATTATTATTATAATTATAGGGAGAATAGTATTTTTGTTCTTTCCTTGTGGCTAGTTGGTGCATGTGAGTATGTGATCCCACAACCTTGTCTTTTTCAATAGGGATAAACGGACTCTACTTTGTTTGTACGGTAACCGCCTATCAGCTTTAGAATTTGGTCACTTTATTCCTTGTTATTATCCTTTCTGTTTTTGGTTATTATTTTTTGTTCTGATTTTCATATTTTCATTTCAAATATAAGAAAGATTCTTTTTTGAAAAACAAAAAACATATAGTTAGCGATTTCTAATAGTTTTTGGAATTACAAAGTGATCGACCATAACACAATATAAAAAACAAACTCATGTTGATTAAATTTGGTTTGTTGAAAAAAAAATTAAAAATTGTTAAGCAAACATAACTTTTCCAAAAAAGACTAAATAAAAACAGTGTCTAAACGGGGTGTAAGGATGACATGCTTAGTAAATGATGGTTCCGTTTTCATTCAAATCTTGAAATTCACTTTATTTTTCGCAAATAGAATTCGATCATGGTTCGCACAATCGCTCGCACGTCTATTCTTTTGAACTCGTCGAGTGTCATATAGCAGTGAATGACTCGTTTGCCGTTATCAATAGCAGCCAGGAGATTAGTTTTCTCCCGTTGATATCAGATGCATCTCCTTTTAGCTGCGTGCACCACAAAAACACATTCAACACGCAGAACATCTCTACCGCATCGGCTGCAATTGCTTTCTCTTGCTCTAATTCCCGTATTCCGTGGATTTTCTGAGAGATAGTTGCATGATTCATTTTTAAATTTCTAGATCTTCTTCTTCTTTTTTGATATTAAAAAATGGGCATGTGAGGCATTGTGCATTTAATTCATCCATAATGTGTAAATGATGCGTTGTCTGGAGCATAGTTATCAGATAGGATCGGCCGTTTGACATAAACTGACTACTTCACTGATTTAGTTCTTTGATTGAATAGAAATTGTATTTAACCTATTTAACCTAACAAGAACGGTATAAGCTAACTGCATCTCAAGTAGAACCCAACCTATGCCAAACGTGTAGTCTCGATTAGTACAGAACCCAGCCCAAAGTTTTGGCCCTCGCATTTCATGTGGTAAGAACCAAATTGAACCACTAAATCATGACTTCTCCTATGATAAAACCTAGCAATATGTATTGTATATAGAATTTATTCACTAAACTATTAAGCTACATTTTTTTATTGTTATTATTGGGTCTGGACTATTAAGCTACTATGTCAATCAATAAAATTGATGAACCATTGAACGGTGAGCATTCCCCTCAACTAATCGATGCCCGGTCTGATTATGAAAACTATTGCAGCGGATGCTCATAGACAAAATAAGTGTCAATAAGGATATTCTTAGCCAAAAAGAAAAAAAAAATACATGGATTGATAACATGAAAACTCATGTTCCATAATCTCAGCACCAGAGCACAGGCTTGCTTGATTCGGCTTGTTGTATAATAATGGAGCCCAAATCAATAGGGCGAGCCCCGTTTTTGCTAGCAAGTTAGCAGGTGGCACCTGTGGACTCGTGCCCACCTGGTCCTCTAGATTTTTTTTTCACTTATATGTGAAATAGTTAACATGGAATGATAAAAGTGCCCACCTCAGAAATTTTAAACTACTTAAAAGATTCTTTTTAATTTTTTTATATATTAAAATACCTAAAATTGGGATAGTTAAAAGAATGTATGTTTAATCATGTTAAATGGTAAAACTTACACAAATAAATACAAAAACTAAATAAGTTAAAAATCCAAATAAATAAAGACATAAAGCCAACATATTTAATAACATAATTTACACTTTACAAGGCGACGGGGCACTACACCTCTGGGCTCTGGCTGTTACACCGATTTCCTCGCCTCTGCCCTCACTTGTTTTCTCCTCTACCTCTTCCGCCCGGTCCACGTCTGGCGTAAGATTCAACCAGTCGAGCCAACAGTCTGCTGGTTTCGGGGTAAAAATGGCTTCCCTCGATTGGTATTACAACATAAAGAAGTTTTTCTATCTTGTTTTTTAAATGCCCTGAATCTAGTTAAATTGTTGCTTGTTGGTCGGCGGCCTACGATAATTTTACAGTGGACTCCTTGTTTGTTTTTTAGCACCCGAAGGGCACGGCAATGATTTTCCCGATAAGTTCTGTATTTGATTCTTGCATAGTTGAATTCTTTTGACCCTTTCTTAGTAGTAATAAGTATACTTTTTTGTTTCAATTTTGAATTACAATACTAATAAATTATAAATTTTAATTTTCAGTTGTAGATTGAAATTTGAAACTTATAATTTCCACGTTTAAAGGTAAAAGCAATTGGGCCTTCAAAACTCTAAATTTTCTGTTGATTCAGCTTGAGCCAACTTGACGGAACCAAGAGAATCCAACATTGAATTCCACTCTTTGAATAGTTTAGATAGTGGACTTAATTTCATGAGATTTAACTTTTGTCGATGAAAAAGCGTGAACAAACATATTAGGGCATGATTTTTAAGAATATCATTATCGTTTAATCATAAAAACAAATTTTAAGTGTCTAATCCGCTCAACATTTCTGGCTCGCCAATGACGGGGAAGTAGTCCATGTCACCTTGTTTTAGTGTGTCCACTGGTACAACAAGAGAGGCTGCTGCCAAACAATGAAAAGTAAGCAGGTATACTCTCATCATGGGCTTTTTCTTTGCTACACTCAGGGGCGGAGCTACAGTTGTACGAGAGGGGGCTATAGCCCCCCCCCCCTCTCAGATTTTGAAAAAAATAATATATATATATATATATATATATATATATATATATATATATATAGTATTTTTCCAAAAATTTCACAACTTTTTCGGCTCTCTCTCTCTCTTCGGCTCTCTCTCTCTCTGATCTGAGTGACTCTCACCGACCGAGACTCAGACACCGACCAGCGGCCGGCGCCTCACTCCGGCAGCCACGAACCCACTTCGGCTCACTCCGGCACCCACGAACCCACTTCGGCGCCTCACTTCGGCTCTCTCTCGTTTTCTAGATCTACGCCGACGGGCGACGGCGAGTCGGCAAGGACCCGGGTGACCCCAGATCTATGCCGACGGCGAGTCGGCGACTTCGGTCTTCAGTCTTCACTCCAACAGTCCACCGGCGGCCAAGAACTCCGGCGAGCGGCGGGCGGCGACTCGGTGACAAGTATGTTCCAACTTCCAAACTTTAATTTCACCTTTCATTGACTTGATCTAGTTGCCATCTCTATAAAATTTGTTTGTTATCTTTTTAGTATCATAGCTGAAATTAGGAATGGATTATGGATAATCTTGAGCATTGAATTGAATCAATTGATTATGGATAATGTTGAGCATTGATTATGGTTAATGTTTAGCATTGATTATGGATAATCTTGAGAATTGAATCAATTGATTATGGATAATGTTGAGCATTGATTATGGTTAATGTTTAGCATTGATTATGGATAATCTTGCGCATTGATTATGGTTAATGTTTAGCATTGATTATGAATAATCTTGAGATATTGATTATGGTTAATGTTTAGCATTGATTATGGATAATCTTGAGATATTGATTATGGTTAATGTTTAGTATTGATTATGAATAATCTTGAGATATTGATTATGGTTAATGTTTAGCATTGAGATGTTGAGATTAATAGAGTATGGGACCCAATTGAAATGAAATATCGAAGGTGTAATTAACTAGAAATGTGGGTTGAAATTAGGTTAACGCAATAATGAAACATGATTGAAAAAGTAAAAGAAATGGTGGGGTGAAATTAGGTTAACGCATTAATTTTGTCGAAAAATGCACTTTTTTGTTGTTGCTATTTTACTAATAAAAAAAATTATTAATTTCGATATATATTTAGCACCCCCTAATGAAATCTTTCGCCCCTGGCTCCGCCCCTGGCTACAGTTGAAAGATTTTGCAGTAGGAAGAGAATCGAGCAGGAAACTCATGAGGTTCAGAGGGATTCGGGAATGAAACTCATCTTCTTGCAGTGTTGAATCAACGTAGAGAATGGAGACTTCCAAGAGTGTACCACAGATACTGTTGTAATCTATGGGGACTTGCACCAAAAACAGAAGGAAACATTGACATGGCTAGTTGCCTCTGGGCAACAGCATTGAGAGCTGTGAATGCTGTGGACATCAACCTCTGTTCACTGTCTACTATGGCTTGATGTGGAAACCATGAAAGTTACGGTGCTTTAGTTTGGGGCCTGACCCACGACTTGTCTTTGATAGACTCATCCACCCGCCTTCTTCTGGAGCGATTCGGCTTTCCTTCGATGATGGCTGTGCAACTTTAAGGAGCCGGACCCAATCGATCAGTCATGTCGAATTGCTCAATATTATCACACTCTTGTCGAATCGCTCATTTTTTTCTTACGTGAAAACAGCTTTACTTTTTTAAAGGATAAGTACCACTTAATCTTTATTTTCTATTTCTTCGGCAAAGGCTTACCTTTTCATCCTGGAAAAGTGAATTGATGGGGTCAGTCTTCTTACTCAATATTTTCTTACGTGAAAACAGCTTTAGGGGTTGTTTGATAAAATTAAAATTTAAGTGCTAAAAAAGTTAAGCACTGCATTTGTAAAACTGAAAATTTTAAGCGACTGAATTTTTACTGAAAATAAGTTAACCGCTTTAGTAAATCAAAAGTAAACGTCTGAAAATTGTTCCATTTATAAATTTTATCAAAATTACGCATTCCTTTATGTACTTTATAACTTCTTTTTTGGGCCAAAATCGGGTTAGAGGTGGTGGTGGCAGTGGCCATGGAGTAATAATTGTGATGGAGGTGATGACAACAATTATTGCCTCATGTAACGATTTCTATAATCATGCTCTACTGCAATTATTGCCTCCTGTAACGATTTCTACAATCATGTTGTACTGCAATTATGGGATTATTGCTTCCTATTATCATGATTTACGCCATCTTGGAAAAAGGTTTGATAAATCAAGAATATGCCAGCGCTGGTTCATGCATGGAAAAAGGTTTGAGCAATCAAGGGTAAATGGACAATAAAAAGGGAAGATAATGTGGTGGAGGCTTCCAGGAAAGGAGGCATATGGACCCATATATTTAGAACTCCAGAGTTAATCGTTTTCCTTGTATACCTCACCTTGTTTTAAAGGAAATTCTAATGACATCCCTTGGAGGCTGGAGCATTGGAATAGATTAATCTTTTTTATTTATTTTTTTAGTAAAATACTTTTCTAGAAAAAAATTAACTGCTATTCGAGTGGTTAGAAAATATCTACAATGTTTTATATAACGACAGTTAATTGTCGTTAAATTTTTTAGTGACTTTAACTAGTGACGCTTACAATGTGTTATTAAGAATTGTCACTGAAAGTGGTAACAAAAAAAGTTAGTAAAAATATTTATCAACCATTAATTGTAAGTATGATAGAAGTTGTAGGTATCTCCGACCCGAATTACACCCTTTATCTAGCAACTTGTCCTTTCGCGATTTGGGAACATTTACCGGCCTAATAATTTATACTAATTAGTGAAAAGTTGAAGTTGAAATAAAGTTGTCGAGTTACCGCTTACTTGGGCAATCTCTTAGCTTGTCATGTGAACATTTTAAATGTTAACTACGTAAAAATTATTTTGAATTTATTCACATTTTAATTATGATTTAGATTCTTTTATTTCTCTCCCCCTCTTTCAATCGCGCTCTCTCTCTCTCTCTCTCACACACACACACACAAATTATGCCAAGTACATCATATATCTCTTTTTACTTAACATTTTGAACATGCACACTTCTTTTCTCTCCACTTTTTTAAAATTATGACCACAATATACTCCCTCAATTATCATTTGCACATAGTACAAGCTAATTTAATGGTTTTAATTCAAAATAAAAGGCCTCATATCCAGATTTGTAAACTAATCCTTAATTATCTCCAACTTTTTTGCATTTTTATTTTTATATATGATCTATAATATTTATATATATTTTTAAAATCTGACATTATGAAAATCAATCGCTAAATCAACTCTAAATTATTTGCAATTCATTCTTAAATTTGGTGATTAAATTAGTAATTCTCACTTTTTCTTCCTTTCTCATTTTCCTTCCTTTCTCATTTTCCTTCCTTTCTTTTGCACGTGTATTCTCTTTCTCTCAACATCCTATTTCTCTTTATTTGTGGTACGGAAATCTTTCTATTTAAAAAGTTAAATTATCACTTTTCATGTTACTTAAATTTATAGGAAAAAAATCTCATCTTTCTTTAAAGAGTCAGTGGTACTTAAATTTGTACATTGGCTTAAGAACAATATTATGAGACTTTTATCTAATATTGTTTGCGCTCTCATATATATATATATATGTCACCTTTTTTGGATTGCTAAAAACATATTAGAAATACGATTATTAATTTTTTTAGCGACAAGCATGAGGTGGAAAGAGACTCTCCCTACTAATTTAGTATTTTAATAATTAATAATATGGGGCTATGTGCGCAATGCAAGGGAATCAAAACTAGTGTGTGTGTTATAAAGTCGAAACTGAGATAAAGTTATCAAATCGCCTCTTCCTTGGATGCTTTGTATTCTTTCCATGTGGACTTAAAAAAATAATTTTATCATTTTTGGGATATCAAACGAAATATGTTCCTCTTCATTCATCACTCTATATCCTTTCGTAGTTCTCAAACTTTGAATTTTCATTATCCCCCTCTAATATCAATTACTCACTTATTTCAATTTTAATTATGAAGTGAAAAATAAAATGCGCAAGATAAAGTCATATACATGTTCTTTTACATTTTTGGTATACTGATTTTTATTAACTTTCAATAGCTAACATAATAAGGGAACATTGTGGACATCTTCACCATACCATATATAGGGATAAATATGATCATCCTCACACAATTTTAAAGATGCCACACGATATCCCCTAACATATCTCTCTCCATCATTTCTTTTTTAAAATTTTCGCTAATCTCTCTGATCGTAATATTAACCTCGGCTTCCAATTACTCTACTAATAAATTATATATTATGGTCTTCAATGCTACACCACCACTTATACCACCACTTATAGAAACATATTCACTCATTGTCTTTACCAAGTATCTTCTCATATGTTTTAGAAATTGTTATTCTTGGTTAGCTAGGCAATATTTTTATTTTTTTTTATGTTGCATCCATAGCTCTTCTATGTTTTGCTTCTCATGATTGTTGGTTTTAAGGTTTAGTACTTGCCAAATAATTATTGAAACATTCTTGAAATTATATCTCACGAAGGGTGTGTTAGGAGTATCACTGTCACCATTTAATGCTTACGTTTAATTTTCCTTCCTTTGCTCATGTATTCATGTTCTTTTCTTTGCATCCACCAGGTTGCTTTATTTTAATAAAAATATATACCGGTCAAGGTGCTGTCAAGTTACATCAAGTCCATGATGGGCAATAAACATATATACATGGATGACATTTTCATCCGTTGAACATCACAATAGAGTCCAACACAAAATAATTTTTATTTTGCATTTTCACTCAAATCTTAAAATGTGATTGCAAATGGGTTTATGGTGAGTCATTATTCAGTAACGTGTGATTTGGCAATTGGATTACTCAAAATTGAAATGGGTAACTCTTTCTAGATATAAACCTTAAATTTGTCACCGCTAATGTTCTCTTACAACAATGATTCATTCTTTTTGCTAGCTTAAGTTAAATTATCTTCTTTAACCAGTATTCTTTACCTTCTTTTCTCCAGAACTCTTCTAGATGTTGCATATGAGAATCTACCCGGCACCTTCGATTCAATGTTTCATACGAGGTGATCACATTTTTGTCAAAATTCATAATCCTCTTTCTTGTTATTGTTATGTACCCTTTTCTTTAATGTCTTATACAAATCCTTATTAGAATTTTGATGTTTCTTTTTTAGGCAATTGCAACAAGTTCAACCAACGATTATTTGAGCGTTCAATTCTTTATAGTTCTAAATTTATGACATTTACACGAAAAAATTTGGTCTTCTAAAGTAGAGGTGGTAGTGTGGTAATGCACGGAGTTAAGAACTAGTTGTGGCAATGCACGGGTTAAGAACTAGTTATGTATATGCTGTAAATGTAAATGTTCTCTTTCGTACGTGCCATGTTTATACATAATTCTTGTCATTTGGAATCAAATCAATCAAAAATAATTTATATTTCTCTTTCTTTCGTGTTAACATTTCCCACTTATTATTGAGTTTGCAATTATGTCAATCTCAAAGGTTTTGTCAAACTCTCTCTCTCTCTGAATATTTAAATTCATGTCTTTCCGTCTAACCTTATTTTTTAAATTTTTTTAGATAAGCCTAATATTCTCCCTCAGTTTTTCTCTCTAACTAATTTTCTCATTTTATTTCTTTCCAAATCTATCTCTCATTCCATTTTTATCCATTATTCTTATATGTTTTTTTTACTCTTTTTGGTGGCTTTTATTAATACAAATCTCAATACACCAGTTATTGCCACTATATCAGCGATAGTCTATTGCTACTATTTATATGTTATTTCATTTTTTCGTTTGTCACTAAAAGGTAACACTTGCTGCTAAAGTTTATTTTTAACGACAAAAGGGATAAAAACTCATATAAAAAGGTAAAAAATAAATTATTTTTTGTCATTATTATTATTCTTATGGGCAAATTTCATCTTTGAGTGATAATAAATATATACAGGTAAAAGAGATTGTCAAGCAGTGAAGATACATCCTCTTTCGGTAGGCATCACAATTGCTAACTAAAATATCAAGAAAACACATACAAGAGGATAACAAAGAGTACAATGCACCAATGACCACCTAATTATGACTCATTTTTCACTATAGTCACTGAACTTCTATTTAAATTTTTATTTTGATCATTGGACTCTCAAATTTGTTCAATTTTGTCATTCTGTCAGTCAAGGTTAGTCTTTTCCCGTTAAGTGATCACGTGATACACACATGGGACATCACAAAACGGGCAAAACTCTTTTTTCCTCTCGATCTATGTCTTTCTTCTTTTTTTTTAATTTTTTATCTTTCCTTTCCTTCTTTCTTCGTTGTATAACAAGATACTTTTTCTTTATTCCTCGGTCAGCGGCAGCAAGATCCATCAATAAGTAAAGACATCTTGGACGTCGGTGCGGGCATGGTGGCGGTTGTCGATGCGGGGTTGGGGGATAGGTTCATTGATGATGTAGGAGGAAGAAAAAGTAGGCTGCAGGGGGAGAAGGAGGTCGGCGTGGCCGAGGGTGATGGTTGTGCTTGATGGTGGCGGTTGGGGAAGTAGAGAGGAAGAGAAAGGAAATAAGGGGGAGGGGAGGGGAACAACGGTGATGATCGCTCTCTCTCTCTCTCTCTCTTACACACATAAATACACACAGATCTGCCACCATTAGATATGCCATTCTCTCTATCTTTATTCCTATCATTATTGGGTGATGTTTGTGGCGGGGTTTGGGTGGTGCTGATTGGGTGATGGTGGTGGCCATTATTTCTCACACATTCACAACACATTGATAGATCTGCCACCATCAAATCTACCATTTCCTATCTCCGTTTCGATTTTGGGTGATGTTTATGGCGGGGTTTGGGTGGTTCTGATTGGGTGATGGTGGTGACGGGGTGGTGGTGTAGTATGGTGATTGAGCGTTTTGTGGTGGTGTAGTGGCGGGTAATGGTGTACTTCAGTGATTGAGCTGCAGGAGGTGACACCAAAAAAATAGTTAAAACCCCAAATTAAGGGGGAAAAGAAAGTTAAACCCTAAATTGAGGGACATAACTAAAATTCATATTCTTTTGTCATTAAAAGGTTTAACACCGACTCTAATGCTTATTTTAGTCACAAAAATTTGATAAAAGAAACATGTCCATTGTCTCACTTTAAAAATATCATAACAAAGTTAATGGATTCACTTTGACCTCAAATATATATATATATATGTGGGTATGACGATTTTGCCCCAGAGTTAACATGACCACTTAATAGAACTCTTCCTAATGCCGGCTAAAAGAATGGCTTAGTTGGATTCATTTGTGAGTCCACAGACCAAAATGAAACAAATAGAAGTTCAGTGCCCAGAATGAAAAACGGGTGATAGTTCGGTGGGCACTTATGCATTTTACTCAACATAATATAAAGTCCAAATTATACAACTTTCGTTCTTTTTCCCTTAAATTTGTTTTGTTTTCCTTTTTTTGTTTTTTTTATCAGAGCACTAGACAAATAAGCATTGATAAGAACATCCATGTAACCAGAGACTTATCCTGCCACACCTATGCCCTGAGAGTGCCACGCTCACATGCAGCAACGCGCGTCATAGCCATAGCTGCAAAGCCAAATTGCCCATTGTTGTCATTCCAGTCCACCGCCATCGCCCTCGAGGGTGACGCCAGAGCGCCTACCACAAACATACCAAATAGACCACCTTATCCCACCACTGAACACCACCATCACACTGGAACCTCACCTTTCGACCTCCATGAATCAACCACCACCTAAACATACAACCCAAGGCTCTGCCACACTGACATGAGACGACCATGGTGGTCGCAGCCCCACCAATCGAAGCCCGTGAAAACCGTCCACCACCGCGCAACACTCACCACCACTAAATCCAATACATCATATCTTTTTGTGAAAAAAGGGAGGGGGAAGACAACCCTAGAAGAGATAAAGAAAACCTCTTTGTACAGACCTCAACCGCCTTCTCCAACCCGACAGCGCCACAACACTTTCCAACCCAAAAAGAGATCCCACCAAAGTGACCACAGCTACCAACATCAACAAAAATTTTGCCCGCCAATATCAAACCGAGAAACCCATCTCAATGGCACACCATACGCTCTGATGCCATAGATCTAGCAATACCTGACGTCATATGAATAGCCCGATAGTCACAGATCTAGCATCAGAAATAGCAGACAAGTGGAGATTCAAAGATAAAACAAACACACACCTTTTCTAAATTAAACCACACAAAGGAAATCCCTACTCTACCACGTGCCAGATGAGACTGGCAGTGGCGGGGGAGACGCGATGAGTGAGTGGGGAAGAAAAGGGTTTTTCTTTTCGAGAGAGATAGAGATTGCAATCACTACCTCAAGATGACTCAAGAAAATCCTTAGGTTACTCGTCCTGCTATGCCTTGCTGGTGGCGTCTTCCCCCTGAACCATTTCTGGTTCCTTAACCCTTAGAGGTTACCATTAGTTTTCAAGTTCTAATCATTCCTTCAAACTACCACTCTAATCCCAAACAACAAAGCTGGATATTCAAAGGGTGTTGGGGATTGATTATGAGATGGTCAAACCTGATTTAATCTAGATTAAATCAGGTATGTGGGTGTTTGGCAAAAGAGATTAAGAGATTTAATCCATCTCCAGAAGTTAAAAACTGATTTAATCCATAATCCTCAAAAGTGAGGATTGTGAAATAATCACTTTTTCATAATCAGGGTGGACCTTCTAATTTACCATCATATCCCCATATTTCTTACAAAATGACATCTCATACCCCTTAATTAATTATCTTAGATAGTTTATGGAGTTTATCTCTTCTCCTATTGTTAAACTCTTCTCCTACAGCTAAATAATCTTTTTTTTGCTTAAGATAAACTTTATTTGTAAGTTGGGGATGTTATCGTACTATAAATAACATGAGATTGTTTGTATTTTTAATTTAAAATAAAAAGTAGCAACTTCTCTATGTGCGTGAAAATAATTATCTTAATAATTTATTTGGGCATTATAGTTATTTACGAATAAAAGTTATGTTAATGTTGCTTAGATATTAGAAAATGTTTATTAAATATCCTCTATGGTCATTTTGTCATAGTGAAAGTGATTTAAGTACTTTTTATCCAAACATTTTTTATAGATTTAATCTAGTTTACAACTACTTTTGCCAAACAACAAACTTCTGATTAATTCAGATTTTAAAAACTGATTAAGATTTAAGCTGAATCTGCTTTTTTAATCAATCTCAAACGGGCTCTCAATATCCAAAACTCACATAAATTCTTCGGAACTATCCAAAACCCACATAAATTCTTCGAAACTACTCTCTGACCCACCAACCACCATGAATTCACCCAACCTACTTGAAATTTCTGACCTCATCAACCAAACACTACGTCTCAACTGCTCTATTGAACCTATTGAACTTGAATCAGACCCATCATACCCCAACATAAGCTCATCCTTAACGTTGGTCGGCAAGATTGTAAGTGACAAATCCCTCAATCATTATGGAGTTAGAAATACCATCCAACGTGCCTGGAACCCCACTCATGGCTTCAAAATCAGGGAACAAAATAACAAATTGCTTTTCATTTTCAACAATGAGCAGGATATGCTTCAAATCTTGGAAAAACGACCATGGTCCATTATGGGGTCTCACTTGGCCCCTCATGAATGGCCACCAGATATTGCTCTTCGTGAAATTCCATTAAATCAGTCCCCTTTTTGGATAAGGGTCTGTGGTCTTCGACCCAACAAAATGACCAAGAATAATGCAATTACAATTGCAAAACGAATTGGTACTTTACTAGAGATTAAGACCTCCAAAGAAGGAAAAATTGGAGAAAAAGGGTATATGAAGATCAAAACAGAAATCAATATCGAAGCTGCCCTACCCAAAGGATTCGCAATGAAGAGATCAGGCATGGAGGATGCCTGGATTGAATTTAGATATGAGAGGCTGCCGGATGTTTGCTTTGGATGTGGTTACCTTGGACATGTACAAAAATGGTGCCATCGTGCACCAGATCCACTAGCAAATTGGTGCATAGCCGGAAAACCTCGTCCTTATGGCCCTTGGATCAGATCTTCTTATGAAGGGGAACAAAATCTCCCAAATCATGATCCATTCTCTGGCAATTGCAATCAAACGAACAATTTTCTTGTAGACCGAACTTGAGATTTTGAGCCAGAATCGATCATCACATGGAAGCCGAGGATGCCGTCTACCGTTGCTACAAGCCCCAAGGTAAACAACTTTTCTCCTACTATGTCCATCGCCGATCAAATCAGCCCTCAACCTACAAACATTGAACAACCCCCAAAATAAAAACTTATCACCCTACACACACCAATGAATCCCCCAACATATTCTCTCACTACTGTTGATACTCTCACCCAAAACGACAACTGTGGCAACCTCAATCCTCATGTGCAAAATCTGATCAATACCCCAACCTACTTTGTTAGAAAAACTAACCCTTATGGACCACACTTACCACAAAAGCCCAAATAGAACCCACCCGTAAAACAGCCCACCATAGACATTTCAACCTCTCCCACGTCCCAAACCCCACACCCTGTCACAGGCCCAAACACAATACACAAAAGAAAACAAACCTTTGACCCAATCTGTGTGCCAAAAAAACCAAACCCAATGGCAACAAAACATTGTTCAAACCTCCACATATTTTTCTCCTTCCTTCTGAAACTCCACATTCACCAAAACTCTCTAGTCTTGCCAAACAGAAAATTACAACCAGAAAACCAACACTCAAACAGAGAGCAAGACAACAAAAGTCTGCCACCAAGGCTATAATCCTTACCATGGCTCATGAAGAACAAGAAAAATCCAGGTGGAAGAAGGCTTTGACCTTCAACCACCACCCCCATGTTAGTCCTCTCAAGAAACTGTCAGGGGCTCGGAACTAGGAAAAAGTTTCGAGCCTTCCGCAGGCTTGTCTCAAGCCTCTCCCCTGATATTTTCTCTATCTCTGAAACCAAAATGTCTTCCTCTTCTCTCATCCCCCTTCTCTCAGCTCTTGGTTACTCCAGTCATCATTGTGTTAACCCAAACAAATATGCTGGTTGTCTATGCTTAGCTTGGAAGCTAGGTGTGGACATTGAAATTATTTCTGACTCGAATCATTTCATCAATGCTCTCATATTCTCAGACCCACCCACGACTCCATGGATGATCTCAGCTATTTACGGTCCTTCTTATCGACATGAGAAACCTGCCTTTTGGGATAATTTGATAAAGATTGTTGAGTCCTTTTCGGGTCCTTGGCTTGGTATAGGCGACTTCAATGAGATTATATTATCTTCGGAGAAATCTGGAGGAAGACCGTTTGCTTCACCATATTTTGGAGGCCTATTATCGGTGATCAATAAACTGGAGCTGATAGACTTAGGTTTCTCTAGGAATCCATTTACTTGGAACAATAAGCGTCCTCTGCAAGAGAACATCAAGGAAAGAATTGATCGTGGAATAGCTAACCCGACATGGCGCTTACTTTTTCCAAATGCATCAATTCAACATCTTCCTGCACATCAATCAGACCACAATCCAATATTGCTCAGCACTAGAGAGATCAATCCTCAGTTTCCAAAATCTTTTAAATTTTTGGCGTGCTGGACCAGAGACAAGACAAGCCTGGAAAATTTTGAAGGATAATACAACCAATAGACAGTTAAGTGAGATGTGGAATCTGTGCCCAACATTAGATAGATGTACTAGTACAAGATTTGTATTCGTTGTATGTGATGAAATATTGTAAAGAGTAGAGATTTGCATATGAAATAAAGAAAAAGCCACGAGAAAAACTACAAAGAAATTCAACATAAGTGTAGTTATCATTGCATGCCAATTTTGTTTCTTACCGAACCAATTGTAGTGCCAGAGCCCACCACCTGCATGATTTTGCCAGAAAACTGTACAATTTAAAAAACATAAAATAAAGTCACTCAAAGTACTCTCAATCAACCTAATACTACTGATTTTGGCAAGCAAGTCATTTTTAGTTGGAAATGCTATGACCACTGCGCAATGCATTTTCCACAAAGACTTTTCATCAAAAGTTCAGTAAGTATCCACATATAAATACCCACAGTCGTTCCTCAATAACCCATCTCAAACATTGAACTGAACCCCCTAACTTGACACACACACAAGCCTCTACCTATCACCCCTATCCCCCTTAAAACCCACCCCATTACGGAGAAGAAAAATCAATCCTCAAAAGTTGGCGTCATCTTGATGGGAATGAAGTCAGCTAGCCTCACTCTAATGGAGGGCAACATTTTGCTATGGATGGCTCTTAGTAGGTTAATTACAATATATGACTTAAATTTTGAGTCTCCATGAATCAATGTGCAGAGCATAAGATAATTAACTCAACAAAGATGGATTATTCACCTAACAATGGATTCTCATGGTAGAAAACAATAAATGAATTGCACTAATCTTAATGGTCATTCATAAGAACCAAATATAGAAGTTTCACAGACAACACAAAGCAGAAAATTCCAGTAATATGTAATACAATATAGCTTACCCAAGCAATCCACAAATAGACAGCACAATCCAAACTTGTGTGATCAAGGTGGAGGTGATGCAGCCGTAAGGTGCTGTCCAGCTATGTCGTCACCGGAAGGTTCGGTTTGGAGGAGAGAGAGGGAGTCGACGTTGCCAATGGATCGATTTCAGCACCCATGGAGAGAAAGGGTGTCGTCGTCGACGACTATAGATCGATTTTGAAACCCATGGATCGTCGTTGTCGGAAGGTGGAGGTGTCGTCGCCGCCGGCAGATGGAATCGGGGAGAGAGAGAGAGAGAGAGAGAGAGAGAGAGAGAAAGAGACTTGGTTTGGAGAGAGGGATGTAGATCACGTCGCCGAAAGGTGGACGCATCGTCACCGTGTTGTCGCAGGAAAGTGGACGGCGTTGAGGAGTCGTCGGCAGATGGAAATGGAGAGAGAGGGAGCCATAGAGTCTTGCTGGAAAGAGAAGAAAATAAATGCCGAGAATATCAATCAAAAAGTCTGATGTGGGACAAACAGGGGAGGGGTATTTTGGGGATGGGAAAAGATATGGTTTCAAAAAACCCATTTTTTTCCAATTAACCCCCTTTTTCAGAGATTTTCAAAATATACCCCACTTTTTCACAAGTTTTCAAAACAAACCCACCATCCCCAAAAATTTTACCCCAAAACCCACTTTTTCCTAATTTTCCCAATGGAGAGAGAGGGAGCCAGAGAGTTTGGAAAGAGAAGAAAGTAAATGCTGGGAATATCAATCAAAAAGTCTGATGTGGGACAAATAGGGGGAGGGGTATTTTGGGGATGGGAAAAGATATGGCTTCAAAAAACCCATTTTTTTCAACTAACCCCCTTTTTCAGAGATTTTCAAAATATACCCCACTTTTTCACAATTTTCCAATACAAACCCCTCATCTACAAATATTTAACTCTAAATCCACTCTTATTCTAATTTTCCCTTAAATAGTGGGTCTGGTATAACCTCGCTACTTTTATCAGGACGAGAGCGATGGCGAGAGCGAGATTCAGAGCAAGAGTCGACAAGTAGTACGTTGGGTCTTTAACTGGAAGCTGAACCGATGCGACATTAGGGAGCGAAGTTCCGTAAGCAAGCAACCAAGTTTGAAACTTTCCTTAACCTTAGGGAAGGTCAGTTGAGTGAGACTTTTCCTTAGGGAAAATTAGAATTAGAGGGGATTTGGAGTTAAATACTTGTAGATGAAGGGTTTTTTTAAAAAAATTGTGAAAAAGGATGGCCACTTTTGAAAATCTATGAAAAGGGGGATTAGTTGGGAAAAAGGTTTTTTTTTTAAACCATGACTTTTCCATTTTCCAAATTACCCATCCTTTGTTTGTCCCCACATACAACACTTTTGAAAATTGCGGTTTGAAACCGCGACTTTAAAGTGAAAATCGCTGTTTAGTCGAAAACGTTGTTCAAAACCACGATTTTAAATAAAAAAATATGGTTCAAAATCACGTTTTTAATTTTTTTTTCATTTTCTGCGTAATTTAAAAGGAAAAACATTATATATATACTAAAAACGTTGTTTAAAACCGCGATTTCTACTTTGAAGTCGTGGTTTCAAACAGCGATTTTTAAAAGTGTTTTATGCAGAGACAAACAAAAGGAGGGGTAATTTGGAAAATGAAAAAGTCAAGTTTAAGAAAGGGAAAATTAGGAAAAAGTGGGTTTTTGGGTAAAATTTTTGGGGATGATGGGTTTGTTTTGAAAACTTGTGAAAAAGAGGGGCAACTTTTAAAAATTTCTGAAAAAGGGGATGACTTGTGAAAAAATGGTTTTTCTTCTAATGATGACTTTTCATTTCCCATACTATCCCTCCCCCTGTTTAGTCCCTTTCTTGATGGGAAGATGCGTTGGTGAAAATGTCACCAAGAGAAAACAAAAGGCATAGAGAAGAAGAAGAAGAAGATGGGTAAAGGTTAACAAGTTTGTGCAGTGGGAGTGGTACACTGTGCTTGCACAGTTGTACCACGTAGCTATGGGGCATCGTGCAAATCTCATAAAATGCTGAAACTTTACAGGAATATTTTTAGGACAATTATAGAATTACTGTTAAAATTTCAGATTTTTCTGATATCGTTTAATGTTTTCAATATTTTTTGAAAGTTCAGTTACTCTAAAATTAATTTGGAGCTCTTAAAATTCTTAATAAATTCTGGAAAAATTACTTTAATGCTTTTATGATGTAAATAAGTTTCTGTTTAAGTTTTGTAATTTTTAGAGTTGATTTGATACTAATTCCATATCGCATTTGATTTAGAAAAATGGATGATTTTAAAATGGTTTCGTTACTTTTTAAATCCTAATTTCTGTTTCACTATTTTTCTTATATATTTTGAAGCTATCATGAAAATTATGGGACTCTGATTTGGGGTAGAAGCATTAATTGCTCTTTTTGGGTTTTTTTATGGTATTTAAGAAAATCGTTTTTAATTTGAAAATATTCAAAAATTCAGAAAAATTATATTGTAACTTTTTATGCTGTTTTAAGGTACAAAACAATTTTATAAGAATTTATTATCCTTCTAGAGTGCCTTAATGCGTTACAGAGTGTGCAAGGTTATCGGTTAGCTAGGTTTAGCTGCTCGAGCAATCCGGTTCGTTTTCGTTTACTTTAAGAGTGTCGAAGTGAACAATGATTAAGATTAAGCATTATATTAATAGTTTGTGAGGTTAGGCTGAATTATAATAATTAATTTTTCCATTTAGGTTAAGTTGAGGTTTGAACAAAGTTGAATAACAGCGAGCGCATAACCTGGATCGTATTAAGGGATTTTTATCCGAACCAAACTCTTCATATTTGATTTCGTACATTCTCTTGATTTGTTATCGCTATTCTTTTGGATTCTGTTATTTTCATAAAGTCGCATTGTTTGCCTTGAAAACCCTGTTTTGAGCCTTACACGTTTATTGAAAATCCTATTCGATGCTCTGTGTTTATTTCTCGTTGTGCATCGATTTAATCATTGTACTATCAATAGGCTTAGAGACTCTTCATCACGTCATTAATGTCATGTATCGATGAGAATCAGCATACATGTGCCACTTAAAAATTGGGCATCGAGAGTGAGGGTGCATGGGTTAATATAGGACAAAAAATACTATGATCTCGGACTCTTGTGCCAATCAATATGCGTATTTTGATGAATGTCATTTTTCCATCAATTGACCTCATATTAATTAAGCATTAGAACTTCAGTTAGCAAAATGAACCATGTTTAGAAGTTAGAATTTTTATCATATATGAACTTATTTTGTAATGAAAAGCACCGCGTTTTGTCACCTCTCAATTAGGCCGCATTTTTTCGGCCCAAATATACATGTAGGTGCTGAGGAGAAAATGATCCGCTTCGGAGTGTGTTTATCGATCAATCATAGAAGAACGGTGTAGAAGCACGGTCTGGGTGAAACTAGTCACTTTCTGCAAAAACACAAGTCACTTTCTGCAGAAACACAAGTCATTTTATGCAAAAGTGCATGTCGGATTCTGCCAATGCCCCAGTCTTTTTATGTAAAAATTACGGGGGGCACAAGTGTTGCTTTTGCTTCGGTGGGACTCCTAAAAGAAGAGGACCTCGCTAAGGGGGTTGGGATTGAAGAAACGGATGCGGTTTAGCCATTTTGTGATGAAAAGCGCCGCGTTTTGTCACCTCTCAATTAGGCCGCATTTTTTCGACCCAAATATACACGTTGGTGCCGAGGAGAAAATGATCCACTTCGGAGTGTGTTTACCTATCAATTATAGAAGAACGGTATAGAAGCACGGTCTGGGTGAAACTAGTCACATTCTACCGAAACACAAGTCCTTTTATGCAAAAGTGCATGTCGGATTCTGCCGACCCCCAGTCTTTTTATGCAGAAATTACGGGGGGCACAGCCAGACACCCGTTCTTCTATGATTGCTCGGTAAACACACTCCGAAGCGGATCAATTTCTCATCAACAACTACGTGTATATTTGGGCCTAAAAAATGGGACCTAATTTAGAGGTGACAAATCGCTTTGCTTTTCATTACAAAACGGCTAAACCGCATCTGTTTCTTTAATCCCAACCCCCTTAGCAAGGGAAAGTGTATTTGCATGTAAAGTTCTTCTTTTTTTAGGAGTCTCACCGAAGCAAAAGCAGCGCTTGTGCCCCCCGTAATTTCTGCATAAAAAGACTGGGGGTCAGCAGAATCCGACATGCACTTTTGCATAAAAGGACTTGTGTTTCGGTAGAATGTGACTAGTTTCACCCAGACCGTGCTTCTATACCGTTCTTCTATAATTGATAGGTAAACACACTCCGAAGTGGATCATTTTCTCCTCGGCACCAACGTGTATATTTGGGTCGAAAAAATGCGGCCTAATTGAGAGGTGACAAAACGCGGCGCTTTTCATCACAAAATGGCTAAACCGCATCCGTTTCTTCAATCCCAACCCCCTTAGCGAGGTCCTCTTTTTTTAGGAGTCCCACCGAAGCAAAAGCAACGCTTGTGCCCCCCGTAATTTCTACATAAAAAGACTGGGGCATCGGTAGAATCCGACATGCACTTTTGCATGAAATGACTTGTGGTTCTGCAGAAAGTGACTAGTTTCACCCAGACCGTGCTTCTACACCGTTCTTCTATGATTGATCGATAAACACACTCCGAAGCGGATCATTTTCTCCTCAGCACCTACATGTATATTTGGGCCGAAAAAATGCGGCCTAATTGAGAGGTGACAAAACGCGGTGCTTTTCATTACAAAATAAGTTCATATATGATAAAAATTCTAACTTCTAAACATGGTTCATTTTGCTAACTGAAGTTCTAATGCTTAATTAATATGAGGTCAATTGATGGAAAAATGACATTCATCAAAATACGCATATTGATTGGCACAAGAGTCCGAGATCATAGTATTTTTTGTCCTATATTAACCCATGCACCCTCACTCTCGATGCCCAATTTTTAAGTGGCACATGTATGCTGATTCTCATCGATACATGACATTAATGACGTGATGAAGAGTCTCTAAGCCTATTGATAGTACAATGATTAAATCGATGCACAACGAGAAATAAACACAGAGCATCGAATAGGATTTTCAATAAACGTGTAAGGCTCAAAACAGGGTTTTCAAGGCAAACAATGCGACTTTATGAAAATAACAGAATCCAAAAGAATAGCGATAACAAATCAAGAGAATGTACGAAATCAAATATGAAGAGTTTGGTTCGGATAAAAATCCATTAATACGATCCAGGTTATGCGCTCGCTGTTATTCAACTTTGTTCAAACCTCGAATTAACCTAAATGGAAAAATTAATTATTATAATTCAGCCTAACCTCACAAACTATTAATATAATGCTTAATCTTAATCATTGCTCACTTCGACACTCTTAAAGTAAACGAAAACGAACCGGATTGCTCGAGCAGCTAAACCTAGCTAACCGATAACCTTGCACACTCTGTAACGCATTAAGACACTCTAGAATGATAATAAATTCTTATAAAATTGTTTTGTACCTTAAAACAGCATAACAAGTTACAATATAAATTTTCTGAATTTTTGAATATTTTCAAATTAAAAACGATTTTCTTAAATACCATTAAAAAAACCCCAAAAAGAGCAATTAATGCTTCTAGCCCAAATCAGAGTCCCATAATTTTCATGATAGCTTCAAAATATATAAGAAAAATAGTGAAACAGAAATTAGGATTTAAAAAGTAACGAAACCATTTTAAAATCATCCATTTTTCTAAATCAAATGCGATATGGAATTAGTATCAAATCAACTCTAAAAATTACGAAACTTAAACAGAAACTTATTTACATCATAAAAGCAGAAACTTATTTACATCATAAAATCATTACAGTAATTTTTCCAGAATTTATTAAGAATTTTATGGGCTCCAAACTAATTTTAGAGTAACTGAACTTTCAGAAAATATTGAAAATATTAAACGATATCAGAAATATCTGAAATTTTAATAGCAATTCTAGAATTGTCCTAAGAATATTCCTGTAAAGTTTCAGCATTTTATGAGAATTGCACGATGCCCCATAGCTACGTGGTACAACTGTGCAAGCACAGTGTACCACTCCCACTGCACAGAATTGTTAACCTTTTACCCATCTTCTTCTTCTCTACACCTTCTGTCCAAACCCAGAACACACTCATACACAGCACGGCTGTCCCTCCTCTTCTCCTTTATACACACTATCACACAAACACACACAAGCAATATACAAACCCACTTCATGAAATCTCACAAACCCATTTCACATATATCATTTCCCACACAGCAGTCCCACTATTCTCACCCCACACACACAGGATCACACATTTCAGCATATATTCTCATTGCCTTTCACACACTTACTGCCAAGGAGGGAGCAAATCAGGCGTGGAGAAGGGACAATAATAGGAGGTCATTCTTTTAGGGGTAGGGGTAATTTGGGAAGAACAAATTAAAGGAGTTAAGAAAACCCATTTTTTCCTAACCTCTCCCCTTGTTCAGAAATTTTAAAAAGTTGCCCCACTTTTTCACAAGTTTTCAAAACAAACCCACCATCCCCAAAAATTTTACCCAAAAACTCACTTTTTCCTAATTTTCCCTTATGTCATTGAAACCTTTGCCTCTTGCCCTCTGGATCATTGACAATTACTAGCACTAGACCCTCCACATACCAACCTCCCACTGCCGACACTTGATCCTGAAGGTCCACTGCCAAAATTCTACAGCGACGTCAACATCGTCTGAGAAGATCCACAAGACATGCATCTGAGCATATGGTTGGCGGTTGCTGATTCACTAGTATTATGTGGAAGGCCTGGATAGGGAGAGGATAACGCCACCGAGGAAGTGGTCCAGCAACAAGAAGTGTCTGCATAATTGGTCCTGATTCCAAAACTACCTGCAAAAGTTTCCCTTCCTGAGAGGTTGATTTTTCCCATAACAAGAGTATCGATAACCAAAGACGCTTGATTGGTTCAGGGCACCACATTGGTGAAAAGGGCGCCATGTTGCCATTATAGTCCTGGACAAAGGGCTGGTTCACGAGCTCAACGTTGCTTGAACCCAGCAATGTGGATGTTTGAGAGCTCCGTGGAGGAAACAGCATGAGAATCGACGGGAGAAGAGCTGTGCGAGTGGTAGTTGTATGTTGCAGAGACGCTGTTGGATTCGGGTATGCTTAAGTTTGCTTTGGTGGGATGCGAGGAGAGGGGTGAAGAGTTCAGAAGGCATGATCTTGTTGAGTAGCTTCTGAAGTTGACCACTTGCTTCATCTCTTTCTTAGCAAGCGATCTTAAAAGAATTGGACTAATTGCTTCATTTATTCCTCGTTCTTTCTCATCTCTTAATTGCCTGCATTCTCACCGATTCAAGTTCAAAAGAAGGAAATTGGATTTCCCTTGTTTTCAAAACCTGCATTTCTGACATTTTCTGCAGCCCAAAAATTATGGGTAGCAACCACATTAATTCCCTCACGACCAACAGGTTGTTTATATTTGTGCTGACTATGGCTTCTAGTGCTGCATCACTGGACACACTCAAAAGAGGTGACGCAATCAATTCCTCCACCAACTTGGTTTCTACGAACAACATGTTCTCCTTGGGATTCTTTAGCATGGGAGATTCCAACAACAGTTACTTGGGAATATGGTACAACAGTGACGGGTCTAATCAGCCATTTTGGGTTGGCAACAGAGATGTACCCATTAACAACAATTCCGGCACTCTCGTTGTCGACTCCGCCACCGGCAAGCTGCTCATTAAGCGCAACGGAGGAGATCCTATCGTGTTATACGATGGTCAAACTAGCGGGAACGCAACTCTAACTCTGTTAGATTCAGGCAATCTTGTCATGAGAGATTTGAGTTTGCCGAGCCGGGTTTTGTGGCAGAGCTTTGATTATCCCACGGACACACTCGTGCCGGGGATGAAACTAGGGGTCAACCACGTTACCGGAAAAAGCTGGAAACTTACGTCGTGGTTAACTGAGAGTTCTCCAGCATCCGGGGCTTTCACCCTGGAATGGGATACCAAGGCCCGCCACCTGTTCGTCAGGCGGCGGGGAGTGCTGCATTGGTCTAGTGGGGTGTTGAAAAATAATACGGCGTTTGAATTTTTTCAAACTGTCGATTACAACTTCCTCAACGTTTCAAAGAAAGAGGAGGCATATTTCATCTACTCACGTGCTATAGACAAGAGTGGTCTGTCAACCGTATGGGCTCTAGATTATCAGGGGCAGATCAAGGATCATAAGTTTACAATTGCGCGAGTTGATCTTTGTGACGGGTACAACACCCCAGTAATTGATGGTTATGGTTATGGAGAGTGCCTGCTTTGGGAGCAGCCAACGTGCAGGAATCGCCCCCAGCAGTTTATGTGGAAATCAGGTTTTTCAAGTAGAAGAGTTACAATCTTAGATGGTAACTCCACACTTAGTGTCAGCGATTGCCAAGCCAAGTGCTGGAATGAATGCCATTGTGTTGCCTTCAAGATAGTTAACTACACTTGCGGAATTCTAATAGGAAAGGAACTGAGGTTCGATCAAGTTGGTGCTACATTTAGTGGATTCGTTCTTCTTTCAGATCATCCAAGCCATAGTAAGTAGTACTGAAGTTTTAGAATTACAGTACCTAAAATTAATGCTTCAATGTCATTTTGAAAAAGGCATAAATTCAAGTTTACTATAGAAGATCGTGGGAAAACTGGAATCAACCTAAGTTAGTGTAGTATAATGTTGGGTTCTGAATGGCAATGACCAGAAGTTTAAGATGAATTTCAAGTGTCAGCTAAAGAAGGGTTATGTAAGTTTGCAATTATTGCTTTTGCGTTCTAGTGCAAATGCAGAGGCTATATCCTTCATATAAGACGTATATAATTCCAAATAGTTCGTGAATGTGGTAATTGGCTAATTGATGAAAATTGAAAATGGCACCTGTTCAGGCAGCAAATACTGGATATGGATATTGCTTGTTCTGGCTGTTATTCTACTGCTGTTGATAATGAGCTTCTTGTGCTGTCTGAGGAAGAGAAAGATTAGGCTAAAAGGTTTGCGGCTCACAATAATCGTGCATTTATAACCATCTCTTATTCATAGTTATTGTATTTTGGGGTGAAGAGTAAAGAAATTGCATGCAGGGGAGGAGAAGATGAGGGAGCAAGAGTACATCTTAAAAGAGTTGATATCTCCAGATAGCTCAAACAATGCAAATGAGATTGGAGGCCACAGCAGAGAAGGTTCCGATTTGAAGATCTTTAACTTTATCTCTATCGTGGCAGCCACAAATGACTTCTCTGATGATAATAGGCTTGGGGAGGGTGGATTTGGACCTGTTTACAAGGTAATTAAATAGTAAACTTCATCAGTAAAAGGATGGGTTTTGATTCTCCCAGTTCAAAGCAATGACATGCAGCCATTAATATCAGGGAAATCTACATGATGGCCAAGAAATAGCAATAAAGAGACTTTCAAGAACATCAGGACAAGGGCTTGTGGAGTTCAAGAATGAACTTACACTCATATTTAAACTCCAGCACACGAATCTTGTTCGTGTCCTGGGCTGCTGCATTCATGAAGACGAAAAAATGTTAGTCTATGAATACATGCCCAACAAGAGCTTGGATTTCTTTTTATTTGGTGGGAAATATTTCTAACCTTGTCTGATTCCTCTTGCTTAAACTAACTTCATTTTCACGAACAATAATAACTTGCTTTATTTCACTTACTAATGTTTGCATTTCTTTGCCACGGGTTTTGTTACGATTGAGACAGACCAAAGTAAGAGGGAGTTTTTAGACTGGGGAAAAAGACTTAACATCATTGAAGGAGTTGCTCAAGGGTTGCTTTACCTTCATAAATACTCAAGGATGCGGATCATACATAGAGATTTGAAAGCTAGTAACATATTGCTGGATGAGAATATGAACCCCAAGATATCCGATTTTGGCCTGGCAAGGATTTTCGAGCAGAATGAAACGGCAGCAAGGACTAAGAGGGTGGTCGGAACATAGTAAGTAAAAGTTCTACCTCTTCCTGTTTGCCTTGAAGTTGTACTGATATTCATGCAATTTGATAGACTACCCTTGTGTCATTTAACTGTTACAGTGGCTACATGGCCCCTGAGTATGCCATGGAAGGAAATTTTTCCGTTAAGTCTGATGTCTTCAGTTTTGGAGTCTTAGTCCTTGAAATTGTCAGCGGAAGGAGAAATTCTAGCTTCTATCATCATGACCGACTAGTTAACCTCATAGGATATGTAAGTTACTAACACGAGCCTTGTTTGCTACCTATTTGAATCTTGAAAAGTACGAGGAACGAATATGGAAATGCTAAAGACATATGTATATCACCTCAGGCATGGGACTTGTGGAAAGAAGGGAATGCTTTAAAGTTGCAGGATCCAGCAGCGGGCGATGTGTGTGTAAATCAATTGTTGAAAACCATTCACGTCGGTCTTTTGTGTGTACAAGAAAGCGCAACAGATAGACCGACCATGTCGGTTGTTTCTTCCATGCTTAGCAGCGACACCATGCAGTTACCTGCTCCAAAACAACCAGCATTTTTCACCGGAAGAACTTGGCTGAAGTCTACTCCGGATGAGAGCAAATCAAAAGAAATTTCAGCAAATAATGTCTCCATAACAGAAATGGAAACTCGATAGTAATGGTGACTCTCTGTTATAGTTTCACTGATGTGCTTATAGCCATTGCAAGAATGTTTACATCAAGTAGTATGGACAAGCCATACTTTAGATATATTGGGACATAGATTTGTTGTCATTGGAAACTTGTACTGATACCAGAGTGCTCTGCTATATTTCTCCCGAACATCAACAGATTCTTAGCTTTTAATCATTTGTCCTGAATGTGTTTGAACTTCTTCTGAGATTTGTTATATTGATTGGCTGCCAGGTTAATTTGTCAAGACTGTTGATTCGATGATTTTTACTTTCTGTCGAGACGTTGATTCGATGATTTTGACTTTAGTTAGCGATGTAAGCCAACTTCAAGTTCAGTGACGGAGCCATTATTTTGTTTTGGGAGACTAAAGTGGTAACGTTATTACACTCGCTCGCACTTTTTCACTATGTTTGTCGCTAAAGATACATTTAAGTGACAATTGTCATTTTTTAGCGACAAATTAGATAATCTAATAGCATATACGGGTGTGAAAATACTCTTTCCATTTATTGGGACCGTTGTGCAAATATAAAGCTAAGAACCAACGATGCAATGCATGACACAGATGGTACAACACCATGTGTAAGAAGAATGTGAAACTTCTAGAGAGGGACCATCGTCCACCTTTGTCCCGAGGTGGCTCTGTCCCAGTTCAAGATATTTTATCGCGAAATTTTTTTGACTGTTACCCGGATTGTATGAATATATTTTATTTACAAGTCATCAAAGCCAAAAGTAGAGACCAAACATGCAATTGCAAAAGCTAAGAAACCTTATGCGCTTACATCTCCTTGTTAGAAGTGGTTTAGACGTGTCCAAAGAATTGTTCAAGCCATAGACAATTTCAACATAGAATCCATTTGTCGGGCTGTGGGAACAAAGTGGATCAGCTGAACATTGTTAAGTCTCAATTTTTTATTTTGCATTTCCACCATGAACAGCTGAACATTATGTTTCCACCATGAACATTGAAGCAGAAAATTGTTCATCATGAACTTGACTTACCTTAAGGTCATTGGACAATAGAAAATTATGGATAAAAAAACTCACGGTAAAAAAATGGGTCGAGAAATTAGAACCATGCAAAAAAAGAACCATCCAAAAAAAGAAAAAAAAGGGTAATAGAGGGAACAATTCTTTCCCTAGTTCGTGGAGCGTGATATAGTTTTAGAAATTTGGATAAATTTGGGTGTTACATGTAACGGCGCGGCTACACGAAACCGACAAATCTTAACGGGACTTTTTTTTAATATTGATGGGCCTTACCCTTAGAACCAACTGATTTTACCGCCCTATTGGAGATTTTCGACTCTTTGGTCACGCAAAAAAAGTCAACCCAGCATGTTCGGTTGATACGCAAACCTTACATTTATTCACCGGCATTCTTGACCAAAGAAAAGATCATCCCGCGTCCTACGGCGGAAACCGAGCTCGAGACCACACGCAACAGCCGTGTCCGTTTATACCCCATTAAAACCAGTGCAACCCAGCAGTTTGATAAAATGCCTCAAAGACGAGCCATACACAGTAAGCTTTCATGGCTACCCAAAAACAAATTAGCATCCCTCCAATACTCGTCTTCTTCTTTTTCTGTGCGTTCTTGTTCGGCCACCACAAGGCGGGGGCAGTCACCACTATCAGAGCCGGCGACGAGCTCAACTCCACTAGCCAGCTCGTTTCGGAAAGTGGAAACTTCACTCTAGGCTTCTTCACAATACCCGCCACAAACTACACCTACTTGGGAATATAGTACACCAAAGACGAACAAGCTAGAAAAGTATGGATTGCCAATCCAAACGCGCCATTAGTCAACAATACCGGAGCGGTCAAGATCGATAACGTGACCGGGAGGTTAGTAATCACTGGTGGGGGGAGAAGTATTGTGAATGTTTCCACTGAAGGTTCTGTAAATTCATCTGTAACATTAGAAGATACAGGTAATTTCGCTATGACAGATCAAACTGACAACAGGGTCTTGTGGGAAAGCTTTGATTATCCATGCAACGTGCTTTTGCCCGGGATGAAGCTCGGTTACAACCTCACTAGTGGGCGTAATTGGACCCTTACCTCTTGGCTTAGTGATGATATTGCGGCTTCTGGGGCGTTCACTTTGAGCTGGGAAGCGACGTCGTCGGAGTCTAAGGAATTGGTGATGCGTCGCAGGAGTGAGCTTTATTGGACTAGTGGGAGATTGGACAATCAAACTTTCGAATTCATGGTTATGTTAAATGCTCCTTTTAGTGAGTATAGTTACAGGCTTAGTGACGTGTATAGTGATGAGGTGAAGTACTTCAGTTTCAATGCAGTTGATGGAAATACACCCATGTGGACATTGACTCCAGATGGGCGAATAGTGGATGGCGATAGTTCTTTAATCTTTACGCCCTTCCTCGAGTTTTGTTATGGGTATCAGTCGAACGACGGGTGCGTGGCAGATTCTGATTTGCCCGTCTGCCGGAGCCAGAATGATAAGTTTGAGATGAAAATTGGGGATTTTGAACCTGCACAAATTGCAATTACTTACGATGATAATTCAAGCCTGAGTCTTAGCGACTGCATGGAAAGGTGCTGGAACAGTTGCGATTGTGTTGGATTTCTCAGTAATAGCAACGGAACAGGCTGCATTATGTGGACTGGAAAAAATGAGTTTAAAGTCGATGAGGGTGGTGCTGCGGTGCGGAAATATGTGCTGGTTTCGCAAGATTCATCCAACGGTAAGTTTTACTGTATCTTCATTTGTGAATCTTGGTTTGTGTGTCAATTTTGTGCATGTGTGCTTGTGTGTCTTGGTAATGTAGTACTTCAATCAGTTATGGAATCAAAGGGTAGAAGGAAGTCTAGCAAGTAGCAGACTTTCAAAAGTAAATTAAGCAAGCAGTTGACATTACATTTTTTATATAACTATCAAATAAAAACCTTAAAATGCTGATAGGAACATGGTTGAGCGCCTTTGAAAAGCACATTGTAGTACCTGCAAGTTCTTCACAGATTGCACGCAATAAATCCAGATAGAGCAACGTGCAGATAAGAAGGCAAAAGAGCCAGCTTTTAGAAGTGATGATCATTGATCTAAGGAATTTGGAAAAGGTCATGCAGACAAGTAGATCCTTTGTAGGAGTTGATTTCATCTGTGAAATTTAAAGCTTTCTCGAACCACCAATGCTTCCAAGTAATGCCCCAGTAGACACAATTATCATGGGACATAGTGGAATGCAGCGCATTGGGACTGCCAAACTGGAATGTTTGCAGATTACTCGTGGATCGGCAAAACAGACTAGTTAAATAAATTGCTGACAAGTGACAACTATGAGAGATATCGTAAAATGAAGATTGTTTGAACTCATGAAGTCTAATGCAAGAAAGCACTTAATAATTTGTTTCTTAAGGTAGAAAAGACAGGTCATTTGTCATGCTGAGATGACCTAAAGCATTTTGGCCGTGGAAGTAGCATACATGACAATGGCTGACCAGGTGGTATTTTTAGTGTAGCTCTCCAGCTTCTGGAAGGGCATTATCCTTCCATCCCCCTAATTTTGGGTATACTGGGTCAATACCGGAGTAACTCTAATGAAAATAAGCTTGGAGAGGGTGGTTTTGGACCTGTTTACAAGGTAGTTAAACTGTAAATTTTGTCCAGTAAGATTCACTAAATTTGCTTTGCCCACAATAACCGATGACATATTATTACTACAACAGGGGTGACTGCCAGATGGCAGGGAAATTGCAGTCAAGAGACTTTCAAGAACATCAGGACAAGGGCTTGTGGAGTTCAAGAATGAACTTATACTCATAGCCAAGCTACAGCACACGAATCTTGTTCGGGTTCTGGGATGCTGCATTCATGAAGACGAAAAGATGCTAATTTATGAATACATGCCCAACAAGAGCTTGGATTTCTTCTTATTTGGTTATATCTAAGCTTCTCTGATTCCATTCCACTTGCTTAAAGTAACTTTAAGTCACATTTGATTATAAATCGTGCTTTATTTCATACTAATGTTGCATTTTGTTGCCATGTTTTGTTACAATTGACACAGACCAAAATAAAAGGGGGCTTCTGGACTGGGGAAAAAGATTCAGCATCATCGAAGGAGTTTCTCAAGGATTGCTTTACCTTCATAGATACTCAAGGATGCGAATCATACATAGAGATTTGAAAGCTAGTAACATATTATTGGATGGAAATTTGAACCCCAAGATTTCCGATTTTGGCATGGCAAGAATTTTCAAGCAAAATGAAACGGAAGCAATGACTAAAAGGGTTGTTGGAACATAGTTAGTAAAACTCTCCCCTCTGCCTATAATAGTTGAACTTGTACTGATTTCCAAGCAACTTGTTTCTAAGAATTCTAAGGAAAGCTTTCTTCATATTGTTGCAGTGGCTACATGTCCCCGGAGTATGCGATGGAAGGAAATTTCTCCATAAAGTCTGACGTTTTCAGTTTTGGAGTCTTACTCCTGGAAATTGTTAGCGGAAGGAGAAATACTAGCTTCTATGATCTTGACCGACCAGTTAATCTCATAGGATATGTAAGTTACTAACTCTAGGCATCTTTTATTACTTTTAAATCTGAATTTAAAATATCCCGAAAATAACTGAGAACGAAATTGGAAATAATGAAGACATTTTTTACTCAGGCATGGGAGTTATGGAAAGAAGGGAATGCATTGAAGTTGCAAGATCCGGCACTAGGGGATTCATGTGTGGCAAACCAATTGTTGAGAACAATCCATGTCGGACTTTTGTGTGTACAAGAAAGTGCAACAGATAGACCGACCATGTCGGAAGTTATTTCTATGCTTAGTCATGACACCATGCCTTTACCTGCTCCAAAACAACCTGCATTTTTCACCGGAAGAAAGGAGCCTGAGTCAACTTCAAAAGAAGGCGAATCAAACGAAATTTCAGTAAACTTCGTCTCCATAACAGAAACGGTACCTCGGTAATTAGGGTAAACTCTCCTATTGTTTCAGCTTCTTATATTCTAGCCTTTTCCTAAGTATGAATTCTACATGTACGAAAGGAGTGTCAAATTAATTCACTGCACTTACATGATGACGGCTTATTCACAAGAAGACAGTGGTATCCACGTTAGGGTATTGGTGAGACTGGATCCTTTCCCTTCTTCCTGAACATAAACATACTCCTTTGGTGTATGGAACTGAACTGTATTCAAAGATTCCCAAAGTTTATTTTCATGTTTCGTTGAAATATTGGATCAAAATCTAAATCCCACTTTGGCGATAATGTGTTGACAGCTTCTAATGCATGGGTGATCGTAACACGCAGCAGAACATTTTTCTCTGGTGATGATTTTGTTTTTGAATGCATGTTTGCTAAGGGTCATGAATATATATGAACATAGATCATTGCATCAGTACCTTGTCTGTCTTAGGTCGACGAATTTCAAGAAAAAACCGAATCCTACCCATAACAATATCATCCCTAAAACCCCAATCGATCTGAAATTAGAAGTAACAAATATAATGCTCTGATACAAGATAAAGTTTACACCAATTATTATTACGTGCACTTGAAGGGGAAACAAGATAGAATTGATGTTCTGGTTAGCTTTTATTGGAAAAGAATAGTAGATGCTAGACCCATATTCTTGACTGCATACCGACTGAAGGAAAATGCCTAACTTCTGCCCCCAGCGCCCCCCCCCCCCCTTCATGGGCTGCCTTCACGTCCACACTCTGATCCAAGCCATGCACCGGCGAATTCTTCTCGCTGCGATCTCTTAGATCCCCGGCAGCTACAGCTCCTCCAAAGTTACTAATATTCCCGAAAATCAAAACTACTATTCCAACAATGGCGGTACAAAACGCGACCCCAAAAGACCTGCTGATGTTTGCAGGACCAGCCGAGGCAACTGCAAAACCCGCGCACGAGCCTATAGCTCTGACCCAAGAGAACCATGCCGAAAATATGCCTTCTTTCCCAGCCGGCGAACAATCCAACAATAAAACCCTTCCAAAAGCATGCAATACACCGGTGGCTGTGCTTCGGGCCGCAGCAAAGAGCAGAACATTGTATTTCTGCCAAACTGCGTTGCGGTAGTTATGGCTGTGCTTATGGAAAGAAGGGAATGCTTTAAAGTTGCAGGATCCAGCAGCGGACGATGTGTGTGTAAATCAATTGTTGAAAACCATTCACGTCGGTCTTTTGTGTGTCCAAGAAATCGCAACAGATAGACCGACCATGCCGGTTGTTTCTTCCATGCTTAGCAGCGACATCATGCAGTTACCTGCTCCAGAACAACCAGTATTTTTCACCGGAAGAACTTGGCTGAAGTCTACTCCATATGAGAGCAAATCGAACGAAATTTCAGCAAATAATGTCTCCATAACAGAAATGGAACCTCGATAGTAATGGTGACTCTCTGTTATGGTTTCACTGAGGTGATTATAGCCATTGCAAGAATGTTTACATTAAGTAGTATGGACAAGCCATACTTCAGATATATTTCTCCTGAACATCAACAGATTTTTAGTTTTTGGTCATTTGTCCTGAATGTGTTTGAACTTCTTCTGAAATTTGTTATATTAATTGGCTGCCAGGTTAATTTGTCAAGACTGTTGATTCGATGATTTTGACATTCTGTTGAGACGGTTGATCGATGATTTTGACTTTAGTTGGCTACGTAAGCCAACTTCAAGTTGAGCGACGGAGCCAGGATTTTGTTTTGGGGGGACTAAAGTGGTAATGTTATTTCACTCGCTTTCGCTTTTTCACCCAGTTTGTCGCTAAAGACATCTTTTAGCTAAGAGCAAATATATAAAGTTAATATTGGGACCGTTGTGCAAATATAAAGCTAAGAGCCAGCCATACGATACATGAGCCAGAAGAATGTAAAGCTTCTAGAGAGGGACCATCGTCCACCTCTGACCCAAGGTGTCTCCATCTCTATTCGAGATATTTTAGAGTTAATAATTCTCGAGACCGGTCTCATTTACACGTAGTCAAAGCCAAAAGTAGATACCCCATTAAAACCAGTGCAACCCAGCAGTTTGATTAGATGCCTCAAAGACGAGCCATACACAGTAAGCTTTCATGGCTACCCAAAAACAAATTGGCATCCCTCCAATACTCGTCTTCTTCTTCTTCTTCTGTGCGTTCTTGTTCAGCCACCACAAGGCGGGGGCAGTCACCACTATCAGAGCCGGCGACGAGCTCAACTCCACTAGCCAGCTCGTTTCTGAAAGTGGAAACTTCACTCTAGGCTTCTTCCCAATACGCGCCACAAACCTCACCTACTTGGGAATATGGTACACCAAAGACGAACAAGCTAGAAAAGTATGGATTGCCAATCCAAACGCGCCATTATTCAACAATACCGGAGCGGTCAAGATCGATAACGTGACCGGGAGGTTAGTCATCACTGGTGGGGAGAGAAGTATCGTGAATGTTTCCAATGAAGGTTCTGTGAATTCATCTGTAACATTAGAAGATACAGGCAATTTTGTTATGACAGATGAAACTGACAACAGGGTCTTGTGGCAAAGCTTTGATTATCCATGCAACGTGCTTTTGCCCGGAATGAAGCTCGGTTACAACCACACTAGTGGGCGTAATTGGACCCTTACCTCTTGGCTTAGTGATGATATTGCGGCTTCTGGGGCGTTCACTTTGAGCTGGGAAGCGACGTCGTCGGAGTCTAAGGAATTGGTGATGCGTCGCAGGAGTGAGCTTTATTGGACTAGTGGGAGTTTGAACGGTCAAACTTTTAAATTCATTGGTGCGTTAAATGCTCCTTATAGTCCGAATAATTACAGCCTCAGTGACGTGTATAGTGATGAGGTGAAGTACTTCCGTTTCAACGCAGTTGCTGGGAATACACCCATGTCGACATTCACCCCAGATGGGCAAATAAAAGATGGCGATAGTTCTGCAAAATTTACGCCCTATGAGTTTTGGTATGGGTATCAGTTGGACAACGGGTGCGTGGTAGATTCTGATTTGCCCGTCTGCCGGAGCCACGATGATAAGTTTGAGGCGAAAAATGGGGATTTTTCTCCTCAAACTACAGGTTCTTATGATAATAATCCAAGCCTGAGTCTTAGCGACTGCATGGAAAGGTGCCGGAACCGTTGCAATTGTGGTTGGATTTGCTAGCAACAGAACCGGCTGCCTACTGTGGACTGGAAATAATGAGTTTCATGTCGATGAGCGTGGTGCTGCCGTGTTGAAATATGTGCTGGTTTCGCAAAATTCATCTGTGCCGGGTTCGCAAGATTCATCCAAGGGTAAGTTTTACGAGTTTTTTCCCTAAATAATACATATTTAATACTTAATTACCAAAATACACCATTTTCAAACTTATTTACCCGCATACCACATTTTGGGAAATCGTGGTTTGAAACCACGATTTCTACTTTAAGGTAAAAATCAAGTAGAAATCGCTGTTTGAAACAGCGATTTCTACCTTGAAAACGTGGTTTCAAACCACGATTTCCCAAAATGTGGTATGCGGGTAAATAAGTTTGAAAATGGTGTATTTTGGTAATTAAGTATTAAATATGTATTATTTAGGAAAAAACTCTAAGTTTTACTGTATCTTTATCTGTGAATCTTGGTTTGTGTGTCAAGTTTGTGCATGTGTGCTTTTGTGTCTCGGTAATGTAGTACTTCAATCAGTTATGGAATCAAAGGGTAGAAGGATCTAGCAAGTAGCAGACTTTCAAAAGTAAATTAAGCAAGTAGTTGACATTACATTTTTGATATAACTGTCAAACAAAAACCTTAAAATGCTGATAGGAACATTGTTCAGCGCATTTGAAAAGGCCATTGTAGTACCTGCAAGTTCTCCATAGATTGCACGGAATAAATCCAGATAGAGCAACGTGCAGACAAGAAGGCAAAAGAGCCAGCTTTTAGGAGTGATGATCATTTATCTAGGGAATTTGGAAAAGGTCTTGCAGACAAATAGATCCTTTGTAGGAATTGATTTCATCTGTGAAATTTAAAGCTTTCTCGAACCACCAATGCTTCCAAGCAATGCCCCAGTAGACACAATTATCATGGGACATAGTGGAATGCAACGCATTGGGACTGCCAAACTGGAATGTTTGCAGATTACTCGTGGATCGGCAAAACCAGGTATCTTTTGTCATGGAGGAGCTCACCAGCATCAAGGGTCCCAACTCAAACAGACTAGTTACATTCTTTGCTGACAAGTGACAACTATGAGAGAGATCGGAAAATGAAGATTGTTTGAACTCATGAACTCTAATGCAAGAAAGCACTTAGTAATTTGTTTCTTAAGGTAGGAAAGACAGGTCGTTTGTCATGCTGAGATGACCTCAAGCATTTTGGCCGCGGAAGTAGCATACATGACAATGGCTGCTTAGGTGGTATTTTTAGTGTAGCTCTCCAGCTTCTGGAAGGGCATTATCCTTCCATCCCCTTAATTTTGGGTATACTGGGTCAGTACCAGAGTAACTCTAATGGGAGGAGCTGTATGCAGAGGATTTTTACGTACTGTGGAAAGAGACTATATCTTTAGTTTTGGTTATGAATATAAGCAAATGGTGTATAATTTATGTACTAAAACATTGATATATGGCTGAATTGAACGACTGGTACTTTTCAGGAAGCAAATACTGGATATGGATCATCATTAGTCTGGCAATATTTCTAGTATTGTTGACAGGAGGCTCCTTCTACTATCTGAGGAAGAAAAAGACTAGTACGTGGCTCACAGTTTTTGTACTTATTTGACTCGTGTCTGTTGTTGAGATTGAGTATATAATTATACGTAGGGGACGAGAAGAAAAGGCGAGATGAGTATTTACACGAGTTGATGACAACTTCAGATAGCTTCAACAACGCGAATGAAATTGGAAGCCACCATAGAGACGGTCATGATTTGAAGATATTTAACTATGCCTTTATCGTGGCAGCCACAAATGACTTCTCAAATGAAAATAAGCTTGGAGAGGGTGGTTTTGGACCTGTTTACAAGGTAGTTAAACTGTAAATTTTGTCCAGTAAGATTCACTAAATCTGCTTTGCCCACAATAAGCGATGACATATTATTACTACAACAGGGGAGACTACCAGATGGCAGGGAAATTGCAGTCAAGAGACTTTCAAGAACATCAGGACAAGGGCTTGTGGAGTTCAAGAATGAACTTATACTCATAGCCAAGCTACAGCACACGAATCTTGTTCGGGTTCTGGGATGCTGCATTCATGAAGACGAAAAGATGCTAATTTATGAATACATGCCCAACAAGAGCTTGGATTTCTTCTTATTTGGTTATATCTAAGCTTCTCTGATACCACTTGCTTAAAGTAACTTTAAGTCACATTTGATTATAAATCGTGCTTTATTTCATACTAATGTTGCATTTTGTTGCCATGTTTTGTTACAATTGACACAGACCAAAATAAAAGGGGGCTTCTGGACTGGGGAAAAAGATTCAGCATCATCGAAGGAGTTTCTCAAGGATTGCTTTACCTTCATAGATACTCAAGGATGCGAATCATACATAGAGATTTGAAAGCTAGTAACATATTATTGGATGGAAATTTGAACCCCAAGATTTCCGATTTTGGCATGGCAAGAATTTTCAAGCAAAATGAAACGGAAGCAATGACTAAAAGGGTTGTTGGAACCTAGTCAGTAAAACTCTCCCCCTCTGCCTATAATAGTTGAACTTGTACTGAATTCCATGCAACTTGTTTCTAAGTATTCTAAGGAAAGCTTTCTTCATATTGTTGCAGTGGCTACATGTCCCCGGAGTATGCGATGGAAGGAAATTTCTCCATAAAGTCTGATGTTTTCAGTTTTGGAGTCTTACTCCTGGAAATTGTTAGCGGAAGGAGAAATACTAGCTTCTATGATCTTGACCGACCAGTTAATCTCATAGGATATGTAAGTTACTAACACTAGGCATCTTTATTACTTTGAAATCTGAATTTAAAATCTCTAGAAAATAACTGAGAACAAAATTGGAAATAATGAAGACATATTTTACTCAGGCATGGGAGTTATGGAGAGAAGGGAATGCATTGAAGTTGCAAGATCCGGCACTAGGGGATTCAAGTGTGGCAAACCAATTGTTGAGAACAATCCATGTCGGACTTTTGTGTGTACAAGAAAGTGCAACAGATAGACCGACCATGTCGGAAGTTATTTCTATGCTTAGTCATGACACCATGCCTTTACCTGCTCCAAAACAACCTGCATTTTTCACCGGAAGAAAGGAGCCTGAGTCAACTTCAAAAGAATTTTCAGTAAACTTCGTCTCCATAACAGAAACGGTACCTCGGTAGTTAGGGTAAACTCTCCTATTGTTTCAGCTTCTTATATTATAGCCTCTTCGTAAGAATGAATTCTACATGTACGAAAGGAATGACAAATTAATTTACTGCACTTATACGATGATGGCTTATTCACAAGAACACAGTGGTATCCACATTAGGGTATTGGTGACACTGGATCCTTTCCCTTCTTCCTGAACATGAACATACTCCTTTGGTGTATGGAACTGAACTGTATTCAAAGATTCCCAAAGTTTATTTTCATGTTTCGTTGAAATATTGGATCAAAATCTAAATCCCACTTTGGCGATAATCAGTATCTAGAATTGGTTCGGTGGTTTACTTTCCCAGCTACTGGTTGTATAATGTGTTGACAGCTTCTAATGCATGGGTGATCGTAACACGCAGCAGAACATTTTGCTCTGGTGATGATTTTGTTTTTGAATGCATGTTTGCTAAGGGTCATGAATATATATGAACATAGATCATTGCATCAGTACCTTGTCTGTCTTAGGTCGACGAATTTCAAGAAAAAACCGAATCCTACCCATAACAATATCATCCCTAAAACCCCAATCGATCTGAAATTAGAAGTAACAAATATAATGCTCTGATACAAGATAAAGTTTACACCAATTATTATTACGTGCACTTGAAGGGGAAACAAGATAGAATTGATGTTCTGGTTAGCTTTTATTGGAAAAGAATAGTAGATGCTAGACCCATATTCTTGACTGCATACCGACTGAAGGAAAATGCCTAAACTTCTGCCCCTCCTTCATGGGCTGCCTTCACGTCCACACTCTGATCCAAGCCATGCACCGGCGAATTCTTCTCGCTGCGATCTCTTAGATCCCCGGCAGCTACAGCTCCTCCAAAGTTACTAATATTCCCGAAAATCAAAACTACTATTCCAACAATGGCGGTACAAAACGCGACCCCAAAAGACCTGCTGATGTTTGCAGGACCAGCCGAGGAAACTGCAAAACCCGTGCCTATAGCTCTGACCCAAGAGAACCATGCCGAAAATATGCCTTCTTTCCCAGCCGGCGAACAATCCAACAATAAAACCCTTCCAAAAGCATGCAATACACCGGTGGCTGTGCTTTGGACCGCAGCAAAGAGCAGAACATTGTATTTCTGCCAAACTGCGTTGCGGTAGTTATGGCTGTGCTTATGGAAAGAAGGGAATGCTTTAAAGTTGCAGGATCCAGCAGCGGACGATGTGTGTGTAAATCAATTGTTGAAAACCATTCACGTCGGTCTTTTGTGTGTCCAAGAAATCGCAACAGATAGACCGACCATGCCGGTTGTTTCTTCCATGCTTAGCAGCGACATCATGCAGTTACCTGCTCCAGAACAACCAGTATTTTTCACCGGAAGAACTTGGCTGAAGTCTACTCCATATGAGAGCAAATCGAACGAAATTTCAGCAAATAATGTCTCCATAACAGAAATGGAACCTCGATAGTAATGGTGACTCTCTGTTATGGTTTCACTGAGGTGATTATAGCCATTGCAAGAATGTTTACATTAAGTAGTATGGACAAGCCATACTTCAGATATATTTCTCCTGAACATCAACAGGTTTTGGACCTGTTTACAAGGTAGTTAAACTGTAATTTTGTCCAGTAAGATTCACTAAATTTGCTTTGCCCACAATAACCGATGACATATTATTACTACAACAGGGGTGACTGCCAGATGGCAGGGAAATTGCAGTCAAGAGACTTTCAAGGACATCTGGCCGAGGGCTTGTGGAGTTCTAGAATGAACTTATACTCATTGCCAAGCTACAGCACACGAATCTTGTTCGGGTTCTGGGATGCTGCATTCATGAAGACGAAAAGATGCTAATTTATGAATACATGCCCAACAAGAGCTTGGATTTCTTCTTATTTGGTTACATCTAAGCTTCTCTGATTCCACTTGCTTAAAGTAACTTTAAGTCTCCCCTCTGCCTATAATAGTTGATCTTGTACTGATTTCCAAGCAACTTGTTTCTAAGAATTCTAAGGAAAGCTTTCTTCATATTGTTGCAGTGGCTACATGTCCCCGGAGTATGCGATGGAAGGAAATTTCTCCATAAAGTCTGACGTTTTCAGTTTTGGAGTCTTACTTCTGGAAATTGTTAGCGGAAGGAGAAATACTAGCTTCTATGATCTTGACCGACCAGTTAACTGAGAACAAAATTGGAAATAATAAAGACATATTTTACTCAGGCTTGGGAGTTATGGAGAGAAGGGAATGCATTGAAGTTGCAAGATCCGGCACCAAAAGACCAACCCACCTCCATTTTTTCACGTGGAGGTGGGGGCCACGTGAAAAAATGGAGGTGAAAAATGGAGGCCGCAACAATTTGTTGCGGTTTTAGGGGTGCCCACGTGAAGAAAAGGAAGAAAGAAAAGGAAAGGACTTTAGGGGGTGGGGGGCCACGTGAAGACTTTAGGAAAGGAAGAAAGAAAAGGAAGGGGGCCAAAGGACCACGACCGCAACTGATTGTTGCGGTTTGCTGAGGGGTAGGGGCCACGGGAAAGGAAAGGGGGGGGGGGGGGGTGAAGGGCTATGTCCAACCGCAACTCTTTGTTGCGGTTGGCATCATTACCCCAGATGGGTTGGTCTTTTGGTGCAACAACTGCCCTTTTTATGCAACCGCTGTAAAGACCAGCGGTTCGGTGGAGAAATAAGATTTTTTTCACCGATAGACAGGATCGGCTCCCATATATATATATATATATATATATATATATATATATATAGGGAGCTGATCCTACAGCGCTGGCCGAATATGATATCTTGCCAGCGCGATCTGGCTGTCCATCCCGAAGGGATGGACGGCTCAGATCACTTTTTTTTTGTGGCGCTGTCAGTCGTCCGCTACATAGTGTAGCGGACGGACCTTTTTACCATCTTGCCCTCGCGATCCCGTCCGCTAGACTGTGTAGCGGACGACATTCTTGGGCCCACATCTTCCGACAAAAAGTAGTCCGCTATACTGTCTAGCGGACTACTGTCATTCTGACTTGTGTGTACTTTTATTTCTGAACTGTCGGCAATGCTGTCCGCTACACACTATAGCGGACGGGTTCGCCCATCCCCAAAACCTACTCAATTTTCTTCAGCACAATTTTCTTCTCCTTCGGACATACTTCCATTTTCAGCTGCCTTCAAGCTTCGAGTAACACTTGCTTCAAGCTTCGCTCAAGCAAGGTAAGTTTGCTTCAAGAAATTTGTCACTGTATTCATCAATTTGTGATTTTATACTCTAGATTTTTTGTGATGTTCTAGACATGATGTTCATAAAAAAGGTATAATTTGTTAACTTTATATTTAATTCATTATAGTTTAATTCGATTTTTGGGCATGATGAATTCGTCTATTTATCTTACTAATTTAAATTTGTTATGTTCATTTGGAGGCACGTTTGAGATTATGCATACGTTACGTTTGTCATCCGACATTGGTCTATACGCCAAGGTAATTTTTAGGTAATATTTTCAGTTAGAAATGCCATTTGATTGTTAAGCGTAGTCTATTTCTACACAGCTCTTGTTTCACAATGTCTGATTTCGTGTCAAGCTCCAACGGCCCCGTAGATGCTAGTGATCCGTATCTAGGACGAACATTTGCTACGTTGGAAGAAGCTGAAGAATGTTTTCGAGCGTATTCATTGAGGGTTGGTTTTGGCATTAGAATAAAGACTTCAAGAACGAGCACCATAACGAGAAAGATATGCTCTCGCTTATACGAGTGCCATAGGAGCAGAAACCCAGTGCAAAATGAGACACGCGTAGGCAATGATGAAAGTGATGACGAAATAGGATATCCGCGTAGAAGACGGGACTGCTTTGAGCGCACAAATTGCCAGGTCAAGATGTTCGTAAGCTACAAACCCAAACAAGACCATTGGCTTATTACCAGCCTGGAACTGGCACACAATCACCCGTTAGTAACCCCTTCTAAGGTGAGTGAGATGCATCAACACAAGAAGATGGGTAAGGTCGCAAGGAGCCTGATTCAGACAATGAGCAATGCGCGACTAGGACCTACCGACATGATTAATGTTCTTGCTGAACAGGCTGGGGGAATTCAAAATTTAACCTTTAACACGACAGACGTTCGTAACGCGGTCCGAACCCATAGACGAGCCGCGTATGACCTCAATGATGCTCAAGCCACAATGAGCCTATTGAAACGGATGCAGATGGAGGACCCGTAGTTGACCTTCAATTATAAACTTGACGACGAGCATCGAGTTAGCACAATTTTTTGGGTCGACGGTCGTTCGAGGCTTGCTTATAAGCATTTTGGGGATGTCGTGACGTTCGACACCACATACCGTACCAACAAGTACTCGATGCCGTTCGCCCCTTTCACGGGGGTCAATCATCATTATCACTCCATCCTGTTCGGGTTCGCCTTGTTAAGGGACGAGACCGAGAGTTCTTTTGAATGGTTGTTTAGGACGTGGCTGGAAGCAATGAACTTCAAAGCACCCAAAGTGATCATCACCGATCAAGATTTGGCAATGAAGAATGCTATTGCGACCGTCTTCCCAGACACTCGGCACAACTTGTGCACCTGGCACATAAGCAACAAATACCCGGAACGGCTGCATCACGTGTACGCAAAGTATACAGACTTTAAACAGGATTTTGACAAGTGCGTCCTCAAGTCGTTAACGATTGAGGAATTCGAGGAGATGTGGGAAAAGCTTGTTCGGGATTACTCATTGCAAGACAACGAGTGGCTCCAGCACTTGTACGAGCGCAAAGAGCAATGGATTGGCGTTTACACGAGGAGGTATTTTTCAGCGGGCATGAAAACGACGGGCAGGAGTGAATCCATGAATGCCACGTTCGATAGTTATGTGGGTACAGCTACCAATTTGAAGACTTTCGTTGCATCCGCACAAAAAGCGGTAGCTTCGTTATTCGTAAAAGAAAGGGCTGCCGACTTTGCAACAACGTACAAACAAAGGAGAACGTTGCTCGAGACCTCGCTGGAGCTGAATGGTGCCAAAGTCTATACGAAGGAGATCTTCTTGCTATACCAAGTAGAGCTGCAAAAATCCGGACGATACAGTATATACAAGGTGGCAGAAATGTCTACGCGTGAGTACAAGGTTTATTCGCTCGTGAATGACCTCGTCCCTGAGAAGCTGCGCAGAATGAGGCCAAAAAATCATTTGTCCGCTACATTGTATAGCGGACGGCACAGCAGAAAGACTAAACTTCACTACTTAGAAATTTTTTTCTAATCGACACAAATCACACCAGAAATCAGTAATCGACAACAGAAATCAACACAAATCAAATCACACCAATGAATCACGGTTTACGTAAAAAATACTGTTATGATACAATTTCAACTGGGGTCCGCATGTTGGGGCGGATTCTCGTTATTAGCCGGATTTTCTATAAACCTAACCGCTCTAGGCCGGCCTTTCATAATTTGCCAAGCTATTCTATATCTATAGGCTTCAACTTCTGCTTGGTTCCAGAAGGTCGCCTTGAGGCTCTCAGAGCGGCAAATGAAATCCATGTACATGCAAAGGAAGACGCCGCAGTCCGAAGTGTTACGTTGCTTGGGCCTCCTCTTCTTCAATCGCCTATCGAGATTTGGCCGCGCCGGTACGGGGACATTACGGGCACGATTGACCATTGCACAAAAAATATTCTGCGAGAAACAGAAAATGGCGTAAGACACGAGTTAAAATTTATGGCAAGATAGAATCAGAGCATTATACAGCGATCGTAATCATACCAATGAGTCTAACTGGGCTTTGTACATCTGCAGCACAGGCATCTGATGAGTATCGTCGTGGAGACTGTCGATCACCGATACGACTTTACTTGTTAGGGTGTAGCAAACCAAGTACCAGTGGCTGTGCCCTAGAAATGGGATTAGAAACACATCGGCAACACTTGCGCTCACCGGACTATCCCTATTAAGATACGCCCCTAGGTTAACGGACGGTCTCCACTGGATCAACTTTTTCTTCCCCCTACGTTCGACCCACGCCTCCCATCCAGACACTAGGATGCCATGAAAAAAGGCATCGAACAGAAAAACGGCCGGATAGGTCGGCTGCTGCCGACACCTTTCCTTCAGAATCTCCACGTAGGTGGAGACGACACCGTTGTCTAACCAACTCCCCGGAGCCAGGGAGGCCAGTTCTCCCCACGAGCAACTGTAATCCATGCCCTCCGGATGATCCACACTATACAACGCTTGGTCATGCGGGTAGCCGCTAAAATAACGCTCTCTGATTATCTGGCATTTATGCGGCTTTAGGGGCTTCAACGGATGCCCTTTGCGATATTGCCCTCGGGGGTCGACCGGGGGATATTGCACTCCTTCGGGGGGGTCGACGGGGGGATCTTCCCCTCCTTCAGGGGGGTCCACGGGGGGGTATTGCCCGCCTTCGGCAATAAATGGACCTGCCCACGGGACAATGGGCAGACTGATGTTTCCGAACATCCAGTCTTGCGTGACTTGACTCTGAGAGAGGGGTTGGGGTTCCGAATCTAATCGTAAAGAGAAGGAGGGCGCACTGTAATAATCCCACTGCGCTTGAGACTGGCCCATGGTGCTTGGCGGTCCCCAATCACCACCCATCTCCGGTACAGAGGGAAAACCATATCCCTGGCTCACTCCCGAAGTCTGTCCCGAGGGATCGGTGCATCCCTCGGGAACAAACGGCCGCTGCCACCCCGGATAACCCATTCCCGGGTTTGGCTGTCCCGATGCTTGCCGCAAAAAATTCCCGCAGCCAAGCGCCAACGCTTCAGCCTGTTGGCGAAGCTCCTCGCCCATGGCATCCACCAAATCCTTCCGCTCGCTCAACTTCTGGAAGAAGGCGAACGAGGCATTAACCTACATCCAGAGAGATAATAAATAAGTAACTTCGTACACACTTAGAATGGTCAAGTTCAATTAGAAGCACTGGTTGGGCAACTTACCAGATTGTATGCCATGTGCTCATCGATCTGACCCCTAGGGTGGTACTTCTCCCCGCGTTCAAACCTTACTGGAGCTACTCTCCTCCGGGTGATGCGAAAGTACCACTCATTGTACTGTTCGATGCTGATGACGGGGTTAGGCTCCGACACAATGGCCGCCAGCGTGTCCTGCCAGGAATTCCAGACCTCAATTTCACGCGCGCACAAGTCGTGCGCATTCACCCTGCCAAACAGTCCGACACCCCGTGGGTTCCTGTTAAGCCTCATATCTGGCGCGCCGACTGGCAACCCCTGCAGGCAGTCAAAATGGCGCATAGCGCGATCTGGCAGCTGCCACTCTGCGACCTCGAAGTGGATCAGGGGTGTGCGTTGCAACCCGGAGAGTGTGAAGACGAACGACTCTCCCACCCGTCGCGCCAAACGTTTGTACGGTGCCCATCGCATCTGGCCAGGAGATAACGAGTCGAGCTCCCCCCGATAGTAACCAATGTTGTGATGTGGATCGTCTCTCCTCTCGTAGTGGGTTTCCTTGCGCCTGTACTCCCAGGCGTACAACCGAGGCCACACATTATCTGTTCCGTCCCTACGCATGGGCGCGACGGTAGCAAAGTTTTCATAAGACCACACCTGAGAGCAAAGACATTAAAAAAAGTATCGTCAACATTTATTGTCCATTCAACAAAAAAAAAACAACAAAGAGCACGTAATGAAGAATTGTATGATATACCTGCAATAGCGAGAGCCGTGGACATATCGCTTTGGAGTCGGGCCTCGTGGCCTTGTGCAACGCTCGATTGTGTATGCAAGAGTTGCTGCACCCCAGGCATAATCCCCAACCTCAGCCAGGTTACGCAAAAACGGTAAATATTTGACGCTGACCGTGTTCTTCGACGTCGTTGGGAATAATATAGCCCCCATCACCCACCAGAGGAAGGCTTGTGTGTACAGCACAAGGTCATGGCCCGTATAGTTTTCTGGCAAAACCCCGTAGGTATCTACCAACCACTTCAACTTGATACCACCACTGCTAAATCCATCCTGGGATATCGAAGTAAAGAAGTCCCTAGCGGTCCTCTTATTCGTTGCTTCGCACGGATGAGCGATTACCGGCCGCCCCGTAACCGGTAACCCTAAGATGAACCCTACATCTTCTAGGGTAATTATCATCTCTCCGGGAGGGAAGTGAAACGTATTCGTTTCACTTCTCCACCTTTCAACAAGGGCACCTATTAAGTGCCGGTCAAGTTGTTGAAAGATCTGCCCATGCGTGAAAATCCCAAACCCAATCCCACGCAGTAATCTTTTCTGGGTTCTGTTCAATTTCCAGGCGTTGAAATTATCGCTTACTTCTACCGTGTTGACAAGTGCTCCTTCCTACGAATTAATAAATATTATTTAAGCAAAATAAACGATATACAACGTTCGCAACTGAAATACGTAAGCAAAATAAACGATATAAACGATAAAATAAGTATCTTACTCCACCATCCATATGAGCGTACTGATATGGTTTGCTTGGTCGTATAATACGGACGGATCTTCTGGTCCAGGGTTGAAATCCATTTTTTACAACTGAAATAATGGAAAGAGGGCAAGGTTGGAAGCGTAAACATTCACAAACATACAACGCTAGCATATTCAGCGCTAGCATGTGATCAGATAATACGCAATACACATATATAATATATATGTATATACATTGACAAACGCTAGCATAGTGCCGATCTACTTGCCAACGCCGCAAGATGAACTCTAGATTATGAACAAAGAAAGGATTGGTTTGTGAACTTACGTGATTGATGAGACGATTAAAGGATTTCTTGCAAAGAAATTGCGCCGATCTACTTGCCAACGCCGCTGGTTTGATTGTGAGAAGAAGGAATAGTTTGATTGTGAGAAGGAAGAAGGAATGAATAGAAGTTTAGGGTTTCGAAGTGGTCCGCTACACTGTGTTGCGGACAACAACAGTCGTCCGCTAGACAGTGTAGCGGACGACATTCTTGGGCACGATAAAGTAGTCCGCTACACTGTATAGCGGACGGCATAGCAGGGGCACGATAACGACAAAGTAACAGTCGTGCATCGACTGATGTGCGGACTGTCAGGGGGAAGTGGCCGATTTGACGGAAACAGTCGTCCGCTAGACAGTATAGCGGACTACTTTTTGTCGGAAGATGTAGGCCCAAGAATGTCGTCCGCTACACAGTCTAGCGGACGGGCTTACGAGGGCAATATGGTAAAAAGGTCCGTCCGCTACACTATGTAGCGGACGACTGACAGCGCCGCAAAAAAAAGTGATATGGGCCGTCCATCCCTTCGGGATGGACGGCCAGATCGCGCTGGCAAGATATTTATTCTTCCGAATCCTATAATTAGTAAATAATACTACAACCATCAACATCTGAAAAACTAAGGAAAAAAAATTGACAACCATACTTCACAAGAAAGCAGCAGAATAAAAACCAAAGAGTCAAAAGGTCAAAAACTTTCCCAATACCAACACCGTTAAATAAAGGGAAGCAACATCAAAACTAACTCGGCAAGTCCAACTTTCTCGAAATTCAGCGACCATACAATGACCACCGAAACGACCATATGTGAAATCATTAAATAAAAAAAAATAGAAGGTGAGAAATTGCAGTACCCCAGAATGTAAATCCTCAAGAAAACAGCAGAGTCAAGGCCAGCATGGTCGATAATCTCAGCCTCACTCATCTTCATAGCTTGAGGCATCCAATTAAGAAAGGTAAGGTAAGTCTTGAAATTGAGATTGACAAATTTGCCCACAAAATTCCCAGTGTTCCTGGGACTAGTCCTGCCCCCGCTGATGTACCACTTGGGGAAATAAACCCTGTCATTGATGGGCTGAATCCTTAGAAGAGCAAAAGCCAGCAAAAAGGCAAAGGCACCCAGTATGTTGATTGCTGCAGAGACGCCAATGTCACCAAGAGAAGCCATGGATGAAAAAAGCGGAGAGAGAAACTAGAGAGAGAAAGTGGAGGTATAATAAAAGATTAAAAGAATGAAAAGGAGGGATATTATATATAATGATGGAGTGTATTTGAATTGATGATGAACAAAGGGAAAGAATAATTTCTGCTTTTTGGGTTCTTTTTCATATTAGGAAGGTGGAATGAATTCAAAGGGTTCTTTCCATATGCGCACACAATGTGTGTGTGTGTGTGAGTTTTGTGCTGGTAAGGAACTGGGAGTGGGGGCTTTTGGTGACTAAAATAACCAGAACAAGTTGCTGCAAATTGAGGAGTGTGGAGATGGTGGTGGTAGGTTCTAATTGGCTCTGTGTGGCATGTATTGTCTTTTTTGTAAAGTAAGTATAGCATAATCTTAAATTAAATTAATGATTCCGATCATTTAAAGACGATAGGATCAGTATCTTAACATTATATAAAGATTTATGTCAAATAAATATACTGATCTTAATGTGATACAAAAAGGCTAAAAAAAGACGGAGAGTAAATACATCCCCACCTGTTAAGTCGGGCCCGATGATTTGTTATACCATTTAGTATTTCTTTTTTAGCTTTTTTTCTTTTCTTTTTGACTTTTTAACCTTTTTCTTAGGAGGGGGAAAGTGGATTTTAATCACGAAGGACAATCGCTAATTTATCGGCGTGACATAGGGCTGTAAAGGCATAACTTTTTTAAGGTTTGTTTGGATCACTCTGTCTCATCTTAATTCCTTTTTATCTGCTTAATAATTAAATCCTTTTAATATTATGTCATACGTTCAAATCATAAAATTATAGTTAAAAACAACTTCTTAGAGAAAGTAATTACATTTATTTACTTTGTGGTGTTTAGGGTTTTACTTGGCTGGTTTATATATGCTACTTTCAAGCTCGACTCGTGCACAAGAGAGCTTCGAAAATCGTTTTAAAATCTCATGTTTGTTAAGATTAATAAGAACTTGTGATCAGCTCGGCTTGGCTGGTTTAACAAAATGCAACTATAAAAAAAAAGGGGGGGGGAGGTATTGCACGAGTGTTTTGTGATAAAATTTGATTACATCCGTGGTCAACACAGAATTATTTTTTGAAACTATACAGTTTTTTGATAAAACTCATATATACTTAATTTGATACATCGATTGCCTAAATTTGCCTAAATTTATGTTAGATACACCTAAGTTGTAAAGTATCATATCAATTTTTATTAAACCCAATCAAGTTAAGCTATTGTCCAAGCTTGAGTTCAAACTCCAGCTTATTAAGCTGGGTACAATTAACTTAAATAGAATTTCACATGAATTTAAGCCTCATAATCTCACAAAAGTTGCTAGTTTTAGATTTGAACCTTGATATAGTTGTTCCGACATTCCAAAGTAGTACAACGGACAAATGTGTGCACGAACAACTGCCTGACATTCAAACTTGACTCGGTTATCAAATGAGCTTTAAGTTTGATTTTAAAACTTGTTCAATAAGAAAATAAACAAACATGAAGGGCCTCTAAGCAAACGGTTACAGGAGGCTGTTCATGCACGAGTCGACTCCTATTCGGTCCTGTATATGGAGGGTTTTAACCGATGCTATTGTATAATACACAATAGTACTTTGGAAGTACCTATGTGATTGCAAAAGTAAAAGATCTTGATTTTTGTGTGCAAAACAACTTTACGCCGAAGGAAAGTATACGGTCAGGCCCTTCCATAATTATGGATACTTTATATTATCTCTAAAAATTCATATTATGTCGTTAAAGAATTCTAACGATTTGCTCCAAGTAAGCTAGGTAATTAGTGAAAAAAAAAATACTATTTTAACGTCCCAAACAAATAGAGGAAAGTCACAATTAACAGTTCCTTCCCTGCATTTTTCTGTCGAGTAATCCTTTTGGCATACTTTTTATTTATCATTTTCGTTGAGAAATTGCCCATCATTCAGGACCAGAAAAGGAAAGAAAAAAACCGTGTCCATCTTTGAGATCATGGTTGACTCTCTTTCTCTCTAAGCATCATGGTCCCTTTAATTTACTGGACTGCATGATATTAAATATTTTTATATTTCTTGCATGAAATGCCCCCATATAATGCAATGGACTTAGATTTATTTTTTGTTTTGGAAAGTGTCTTATGTTTCATTCAAGCTCAAAACATTTATGTCACACGGGAATTACTATTAAAAAAAAATCAAAAGTATACATCAACTTCTGATATTGAGAGTTACAAACATATCATATGACGACTCTTGTAAAGGTATGTGCCACGCATCACGTAGCTGTTCATTTGTGGTAATCCACACATTTTTAATATTTTAATAAGCTCAACGCGGTCAACATTATCAGCTCCTCAACGCTTTTGATGAGCCGATCCATATCTCTCTGCACTATTTTGAGATGAACTTAAAAATTACGCTAGTGAAAAAGAAAAATACAAGCAAAAAACTAATAAATACAATGTGTATAATGTAATTACGCTCAAAGAACATTAACTATTTCGGAGTATTTATTGGACTTTAGGTGCTTTTTTTTTAATAATAATAATAATTATTATTATTATAATTATAGGGAGAATAATATTTTTGTTCTTTCCTTGTGGCTAGTTGGTGCATGTGAGTATGTGATCCCACAACCTTGTCTTTTTCAATAGGGATCTACTTTGTTTGCACGTAACGCCTATCATTCCTTGTTATTATCCTTTCTATTTTTGGTTATTATTTTTTGTTCTGATTTTCATTTCAAATATAAGAAAGATTCTTTTTTCGAAAAACAAAAAACATATAGTTAGCAATTTCTAATAATTTTTGGAATTACAAAGTGATCAACCATAACATAATATAAAAAACAAACTCATGTTGATTAAATTTGGTTTGTTGAAAAAAAAATTAAAAATTGTTAAGCAAACATAACTTTTCCAAAAAAGACTAAATAAAAACAGTGTCTAAACGGGGTGTAAGGATGACATGCTTAGTAAATGATGGTTTCTTTTGAACTCGTCAACCGTCATATAGCAGTGAATGACTCGTTTGCCGTTATCAATAGCAGCCAGGAGATTAGTTTTCTCCCGTTGATATCAAATGCATCTCCGTTTAGTTGCATGCACCACAAAAACACGTACATTCCACATGCAGAACATTTGTGCCGCATTGGCTGCAATTGCTTTCTCCTGCTCTGATTCCCATATTCCGTGGATTTTCTGAGAGATAGTTGCATGATTCATTTTTTAATTTCTAGATCTTCTTCTTCTTCTTCTTCTTCTTTGATATTAAAAAATGGACATGTGAGGCATTGTGCATTTAATTCATCCATAATGTGTAAATGATGCGTTGTCTGGAGCATAGTTATCAGATAGGATCGGCCGTTTGACATAAACTGACTACTTCACTGATTTAGTTCTTTGATTGAATAGAAATTTTATTTAACCTAACAAGAACAGTATAAGCTAACTGCATCTCAAGTAGAACCCAACCTATGCCAAACGTGTAGTCTCGATTAGTACAGAACCCAGCACAAAGTTTTGGCCCTCGCATTTCATGTGGTAAGAACCTGATTGAACCACTAAATCATGACTTCTCTTATGATAAAACCTAGCAATATGTATTGTATATAGAATTTATTCACTAAACTATTAAGCTACCTTTTTTTTAAAATTAATATTGGGTTCTGAACTATTAAGCTACTATGTTAATCAATAAAATTGATGAACCATTGAACGGTGAGCATTCCCCTCAACTAATCGATGCCCGGTCTGATTATGAAAACTATGGCAGCGGATGCTCATAGGCAAAATAAGTGTGTCAATAAGGATATTCTTAGCCAAAAAGAAAAAAAAAATACCTGGATTGATAACATGAAAACTCATGTTCCATAATCTCAGCACCAGAGCACAGGCTTGCTTGATTCGGCTTGTTGTATAATAACAGAGTCCAAATCAACAGGGCGACCCCGTTTTTGCTAGCAAGTTAGCAGGTGGCACCGGTGGACTCGTGCCCACCTGGTCCTCTAGATTTTTTTTTTCTCTTATATGTGAAATATTTAACCTATAATGATAAAAGTGCCCACCTCAAAATTTTTAAACTACTTAAAAGATTTTTTTTAATTTTTTTATATATTAAAATACCTAAAATTGGGATAGTTACAAGAATGTATGTTTAGTCATTTTAAATGGTAAAACTTAAACAAAAAAATACAAAAACTAAATAAGTTAAAAATCCAAATAAATAAAGACATAAAGCCAACATATTTAATAACATAATTTACACTTTACAAGGCGACGGGGCACTACACCTCTGGGCTCTGGCTGTTACACCGATTTCCTCGCCTCTGCCCTCACTTGTTTTCTCCTCTACCTCTTCCGCCCGGTCCACGTCTGGCGTAAGATTCAACCAGTCGAACCATCAGTCTACTGATTTTGGGGTAAAAATGACTTCCCCTCGATTGGTATTACAACAGAAAGAGGTTTTTCTATCTTGTTTTTGAGATGCCCTGAATCGAGTTGAAGTGGTGCTTGTTGGTCGGTGGCCTACGATAATTTTACAGTGGACTCCTTGTTTGTTTTTTAGCACCCGAAGGGCACGGCAATGATTTTCCCGATAAGTTATGTATTTGATTCTTGCATAGTTGAATTCTTTTGACCCTTTCTTAGTAGTAATAAGTATACTTTTTTTTTTCAATTTTGAATTACAATACTAATAAATTATAAATTTTAATTTTCAGTTTTAGATTGAAATTTGAAACTTATAATTTCCATGTTTAAAGGTAAAAGCAATTGGGCCTTCAAAACTCTAAATTTTCTGTTGATTCAGCTTGAGCCAACTTGACGGAACCAAGAGAATCCAACATTGAATTCCACTCTTTGAATAGTTTAGATAGTGGACTTAATTTCATGAGATTTAACTTTTGTTGACGAAAAAGCGTGAACAAACATATTAGGCATGAGTTTTAAGAATATCATTATCGGTTAATCATAAAAACAAATTTCAAGTGTCTACTCCGCTCAACATTTCTGGTTCCGCCACCGACGGGGGAGTTGACCTTGTCACCTTGTTTTAGTGTGTCCTCTGGTACAACAAGAGAGGCTGCTGCCAAACAATGGAAAGTAAGCAAGTATATTCTCATCATGGGTTTTTTCTTTGCTGCAGTTGAAAGATTTTGCAGTAGGAAGAGAATCGAGCAGGAAACTCATGAGGTTCAGAGGGATTCGGGAATGAAACTCATCTTCTTGCAGTGTTGAATCAACGTAGAGAATGGAGACTTCCAAGAGTGTACCACAGATACTGTTGTAATCTATGGGGACTTGCACCAAAAACAGAAGGAAACATTGACATGGCTAGTTGCCTCTGGGCAACAGCATTAAGAGCTGTGTATGCTGTGGACATCAAGCTCTGTTCAATGTCTACTATGGCTTGATGTGGAAACCATGAAAGTTACTGTGCTTTAGTTTAGGGCCTGACCCACGACTTGCCTTTGATAGACTCGTCCACCCGCCTTCTTCTGGAGCGATTCGGCTTTCCTTCGACGATGACTCTGCACCTTTGAGGAGCCGGACCCAATCGATCACAGTCATGTCGAATCGCTCAATATTATTTATTATTACAGTCTTGTCGAATCGTTCAATATTTTCTTACGTAAAAACAATTTTAGTTTTTTAAAGGATAAGTACCACTTAATCTTTATTTTCTATTTCTTCGGCAAAGGCTTATCTTTTTTACTCGTACCTTTTTATCCCAGAAAAGTGAATTGACAGGTCAGTCTTTTTACTAAATATTTTCTTACGTGAAAACAGCTTTAGGGGATGTTTGATAAAATTAAAATTTAAGTGCTAAAAAGTTAAACACTGCATTCATAAAACTAAAACTTTAAGCGATCGAATTTTTACTGAAAAATAAGTTAACCGCTTTAGTAAATCAAAAGTAAATGTCTGAAAATTGTTCAATTTATAAATTTATCCATTTTATCAAAATTACACATTTCTTTATGTACTTTATAACTTCTTTTTTGGGCCAAAATCGTGTTAGAGGTGGCGGCGACAGTGGCCATGGAGTAATAACTATGGTGGTGGTGATGGCGACAATTATTGCCTCCTGTAACGATTTTTATAATCATGCTCTACTGCAATTATTGCCTTCTGTAACGATTTTTATAATCATGTTCTACTGCAATGATGGGATTATTGCTTCCTATGATCATGATTTACACGATTTTGGAAAAAGGTTTGATAAATCAAGAATATGCCAGCGCTGATTCATGCATGGAAAAAGGTTTGAGCAATCAAGGGTAAATGGACAATAAAAAGGGAAGATAATGTGGCGGAGGCTTCCAAGAAAGGAGACACAAGATAAAGTGGTGGAGGCTTCCAGGAAAGGAGGCTTATGGACCCATATATAGAACTCCAGAGTTAATCGCCTTCCTTGTATACCTCACCTCGTTTTAAAGGAAAATCTAATGACATCCCTTGGAGCATGGGAATAGTTTAATCTTTTTAATTTATTTTTTTAGTAAAATGACTTTTCTAGAAAAAAATTTGACTGCTATTCGAGTGGTTAGAAAATATCTACAATATTTTGTATAACGACAGTTAATTGTCGTTAAATTTTTTAGTAACTTTAACTAGTGACGCTTACAATGTGCTATTAAGAATTGTCACTGAAAGTGGTAGTAAAAAGTTAGTAAAAAATTTTATCGACCATTAATTGTAGCTATAGAAAGAGTTGTAGGTATCTCCGACCCGAATTACACCCTTGATCTAACAACTCGTTCTTTCCCGATTTGAGAGCATTTACCGGTTGTTGGTGCGGAAAGAGGGTCCTTTGCCACGTCGAGGTGCCACAAAGGATGCAGTTTGAGTTGGCTTCCAAGTAGACAAAGTGGGAGACAGTAAGAATGGCGTAAGGGCTGAGAGCAAGGCTCCTCAGGCAGGTCACAAGGGCTGATAGTGTCGCGCAGGTAGGGTGACGATGAACAGAGCCAGCGGTCGACAGTCTGTGTCAAGAGTGCAATGTCGAGAGTTCGAAGTCGTAAGTCCAAATGTCTTTCTCTCACTAGAAATCCAGAGAGAATGGGTTTTAGAGAGAGAAAGTGAAAGTGTCAAATGAGGCAGCCTTGAATAAGCTCCAGAATCCACTATATATAGGCACAAATATGCGTGTGTCATCAGCCGACACGTGTCGTCCTCCAGGAGTGACACGTCGCCGTAGGGGGTCCCGCAGTCTTGATTGTCCGTCGAATTGCCGGTCCCCGAGTTCGTGTCGTCCTGCCCTTGCAGCGTCCCTCTGCCTGTCTGAGGAGACTGACCACACTGCGGTAGCATGGTCAGAGTAGCCCGTTGCCCCAGCCTCCAGTCCAAGCCCTTACTGAATCCCACGAGATGCGTCATGAGACGCGTCGAGATCCTGGCAGCGGTGAGGGTTGCCCCTGCAGCCAACTGCCAGGCGTGCCGGACACGATGCCCTCCGAGGACCTGCTCCCGTCCCGGAGTGACTCGCGGTTCATTGCCCTGGCGATATCAATGATCAATGGTGATATGAGTGCGCATGCTCACAGCTCGATACCCAGAGTCCGTGGCGAATGGTCCTCGTGCTGGGGCATTGCGAATGGAGCCCCCCCATGAGTCTGTCGGGTGATTGTGCCGGCGGTGGCCTTAGGGCTGTGAGTTCAACCCCCGTTGCGAAGACCGGAGCCTTCGGTTGATTGAGCCCGCGAGGGCCGGAGCCCCTGGTTGATTGTGCGGGCGAGGGCCGGAGCCCTCAGTTGACTGTGCCGGCGAGGGCTTTAGGGTTGTGAGCCCGTCCCGCCGCGGGGGCCGGAGCCCCGGTTGATTGTGCGGGCGAGGGCCGGAGCCCCCGGTTGATTGTGCCGGCGAGGGCTTTAGGGTTGTGAGCCCGTCCCGCCGCGAGGGCCGGAGCCCCGGTTGATTGTGCGGGCGATAATGGGCGTCACGCGACCACTAGCGATGAGTGAGCATTGCTGAATGCGTTGAGTAGGGTGATAGCAGCGGTAAGCAGGTCCCCTCCCCACCTAAGGACAAGGGAGGCCGACCCCCTTCTCAGGGGGTGGCCGACCCCCTCACATGGCAGACCCCCTCACAAGGTGGTTGGCCGACCCCCTCACAAAAGGGGTGGCCGACCCCCTCACAAAAGGGGTGGCCGACCCCCTCACAAGGTGGTTGGCCGACCCCCTCAACAAAGGGGTGGCCGACCCCCTTAGAAAGTGGGTGGCCGACCCCCTTACAAGGTGGTTGGCCGACCCCCTTCTCAGGGGGGTGGCCGACCCCCTTTCAAAGTGGGTGGCCGACCCCTCGGGGGGGAGGTACTTTCGATCTGTCTGAATGTTTTAAGGCGCAAAGCGCTTTGATCGAGCATGGCGATGTTTGAGCATCGGAGCGTTTTGACCGAGGAATGATGTTGAGCAAATTTGACTACCGAGCGGGTGACGTGTCGTGCCACTGGAGTCTTTTAGCGGGCCCTGGGGTGCGGTCCGCGGGTGACATGTCGTGCCACTGGAGTCTCTTAGCGGGCCCTGGGGTGCGGTCCGGATAGGTTGTGAACACCGGTCCAATAATTTCTACTTATTTGTGAAAAGTTGAAGTTAGAATAAAGTTGTACAGTCACCGCTTACTTGGGTAGTCTCTTAACTTGTCATGGGAAATTTTTTAATGTTAACTATGTGTTCCCAACCTATCTTGACTACACCTAGAGGTCTCACTTCGCGCAAACACGTCGACACATTCGACGCTCAACTTTTCAACGTATCGAATCGGTCAAAGTGCGCACGCCCAACTCATGTGCATTCTTCGCTCCGCAGGCCTCGTGCGCGACTTAGGCGCCAATTATTTCACGTTAGCGTGACTCACGGTAGCACGATCGTCAAGAATTGTCACTGAAAGTGGTAGCAAAAAGTTAGAAAAAATATTTATCAACCATTAATTGTAGGTATAATAGAAGTTGTAGGTATCTCCGACCCGAATTACACCCTTGATCTAGCAACTTGTCCTTTCGCGATTTGGGAACATTTACCAGCCTAATAATTACTACTAATTAGTGAAAAGTTGAAGTTGAAATAAAGTTGTCGAGTTACCGCTTACTTGGGCAATCTCTTAGCTTGTCATGTGAACATTTTAAATGTTAACTACGTAAAAATTATTTTGAATTTATTCACATATTAATTATGATTTAGATTCTTTTATTTCTCTCCCCCTCTTTCAATCGCGCTCTCTCTCTCTCACACACACACAAATTATGCCAAGTACATCATATATCTCTTTTTACTTAACATTTTGAACATGCACACTTCTTTTCTCTCCACTTTTTTAAAATTATGACCACAATATACTCCCTCAATTATCATTTGCACATAGTACAAGCTAATTTATTGGTTTTAATTCAAAATAAAAGGCCTCATATCCAGATTTGTAAACTAATCCTTAATTATCTCCAACTTTTTTGCATTTTTATTTTTATATATGATCTATAATATTTATATATATATTTTTAAATCTGACATTATGAAAATCAATCGCTAAATCAACTCTGAATTATTTGCAATTCATTCTTAAATTTGGTGATTAAATTAGTAATTCTCACTTTTTCTTCCTTTCTCATTTTCCTTCCTTTCTTTTGCACGTGTATTCTCTTTCTCTCAACATCCCATTTCTCTTTATTTGTGGTACGGAAATCTTTCTATTTAAAAAGTTAAATTATCACTTTTCATGTTACTTAAATTTATAGGAAAAAAATCTCATCTTTCTTTAAAGAGTCAGTGGTACTTAAATTTGTACATTGGCTTAAGAACAATATTATGAGACTTTTATCAAATATTGTTTGCGCTCTCATATATATATATATATATATATATATATACATATATATATATATATATATATATATATATGTCACCTTTTTTGGATTGCTAAAAACATATTAGAAATACGATTATTAATTTTTTTTAGCGACAAGCATGAGGTGGAAAGAGACTCTCCCTACTAATTTAGTATTTTAATAATTAATAATATGGGGCTATGTGCGCAATGCAAGGGAATCAAAACTAGTGTGTGTGTTATAAAGTCGAAACTGAGATAAAGTTATCAAATCGCCTCTTCCTTGGATGCTTCGTATTCTTTCCATGTGGACTTAATTAAAAAAATAATTTTATCATTTTTGGGATATCAAACGAAATATGTTCCTCTTCATTCATCACTCTATATCCTTTCGTAGTTCTCAAACTTTGAATTTTCATTATCCCCCTCTAATATCAATTACTCACTTATTTCAATTTTAATTATGAAGTGAAAAATAAAATGCGCAAGATAAAGTCATATACATGTTCTTTTACATTTTTGGTATACTGATTTTTATTAACTTTCAATAGCTAACATAATAAGGGAACATTGTGGACATCTTCACCATACCATATATAGGGATAAATATGATCATCCTCACACAATTTTAAAGATGCCACACGATTTTAAAGATGCCACACGATATCCCCTAACATATCTCTCTCCATCATTTCTTTTTTAAAATTTTCGCTAATCTCTCTGATCGTAATATTAACCTCGGCTTCCAATTACTCTACTAATAAATTATATATTATGGTTTTCAATGCTACACCACAACTTATAGAAACATATTCACTCATTGTCTTTACCACGTATCTTCTCATATGTTTTAGAAATTGTTATTCTTGGTTAGCTAGGCAATATTTCTATTTTTTTTATGTTGCATCCATAGCTCTTCTGTGTTTTGCTTCTCATGATTATTGGTTTTAAGGTTTGGTACTTACCAAATAATTATTGAAACATTCTTGAAATTATCTCTAATGAAGGGTGTGTTAGGAGAATCACTATCTCCATTTAATGCTTACGTTTAATTTTCCTTCCTTTGCTCATGTATTCATGTTCTTTTCTTTGCATCCACCAGGTTGCTTTATTTTAATAAAAATATATACCGGTCAAGGTGCTGTCAAGTTACATCAAGTCCATGATGGGCAATAAACATATATACATGGATGACCGGTCAAGGTGCTGTCAAGTTACATCAAGTCCATGATGGGTAACAAACATATATACGGGGATGACATTTGCATCCGTTGAACATCACAAATTCACAATAGAGTCCAACACAAAATAATTTTTATTTTGCATTTTCACTCCAATCTTAAAATGTGATTGCAAATGGGTTTATGGTGAGTCATTATTCAGTAACGTGTGATTTGGCAATTGGGTTACTCAAAATTGAAACGGGTAACTCTTTCTAGATATAAACCTTAAATTTGTCATCGCTAATATTCTCTTACAGCAGCGATTCATTTTTTTTGCTAGCTTAAATTAAATTAAATTATCTTTTTTAACCGGGTATTCTTTACCTCCTTTTCTCAAGAATTCTTCTAGATGTTGCATATTAGAATCTACCCGGCAACTTCGATTCAAAGTTTCATATGAGGTGATCTCATTTTTGTCAACATTCATAATCCTCTTTCTTGTTATTGTTATGTACCCTTTTCTTTAATGTCTTATACAAATCCTTATTAGAATTTTGATGTTTCTTTTTAGGCAATTGCAACAAGTTCAACCAACGATTATTTGAGCGTTCAATTCTTTATAGTTCTAAATTTATGACATTTACACGAAAAAATTTGGTCTTCTAAAGTAGAGGTGGTAGTGTGGTAATGCACGGAGTTAAGAACTAGTTGTGGCAATGCACGGGTTAAGAACTAGTTATGTATATGCTGTAAATGTAAATGTTCTCTTTTGTACGTGCCATGTTTATACATAATTCTTGTCATTTGGAATCAAATCAATCAAAAATAATTTATATTTCTCTTTCTTTCGTGTTAACATTTCCCACTTATTATTGAGTTTGCAATTATGTCAATCTCAAAGGTTTTTGTCAAACTCTCTCTCTCTCTCTCTCTCTCTCTCTCTCTCTCTCTCTCTCTCTCTCTCTGGGTTTGCAATTATGTCAATCTCAAAGGTTTTGTCAAACTCTCTCTCTGAATATTTAAATTCATGTCTTTTGGTCTAACCTTATTTTTAATTTTTTTTTAGATAAACCTAATATTCTCCCTCAGTTTTTCTCTCTAACTAATTTTCTCATTTTATTTCTTTCCAAATCTATCTCTCATTCCATTTTTATCCATTATTCTTACATGTTTTTTTTTACTCTTTTTTGGTGGCTTTTATTAATACAAATCTCAATACACCAGTTATTGCCACTATATCAGCGATAGTCTATTGCTACTATTTATATGTTATTTCATTTCTTCGTTTGTCACTAAAACGTAACACTTGCTGCTAAAGTTTATTTTTAACGACAAAAAGGGATAAAAACTCATATAAAAAGGTAAAAAAATAAAAAAAAATTTCATTATTATTATTATTCTTATGGGCAAATTTCATCTTTGAGTGATAATAAATATATACAGGTAAAAGAGATTGTCGAGCAGTGAAGATACATCCTCTTTTGGTAGGCATCACAATAGCTAACTAAAATATCAAGAAAACACATACAAGAGGATAACAAAGAGTACAATGCACCAATGACCACCTAATTATGACTCATTTTTCACTATAGTCACTGAACTTCTATTAAAATTTTTATTTTCAATTTTGTCATTCTGTCAGTCAAGGTTAGTCTTTTCCCGTTAAGTGATTACGTGATACACACATGAGACATCACAAAAGGGGCAAAAGTCTTTTTTCCTCTCGATCCATGTCTTTCTTCTTCTTTTTTTTATCTTTCCTTTCCTTCTTTCTTCGTTGTATAACAAGATACTTTTTCTTTATTCCTCGGTCAGCGGCAGCAAGATCCATCAATAAGTAAAGACATCTTGGACATCGGTGCGGGCATGGTGGCAGTTGTCGATGCGGGGTTGGGGGATAGGTTGATTGATGATGTAGGAGGAAGAAAAAGTAGGCTGCAGGGGGAGAAAGAGGTCGGCGTGGCCGAGGGTGATGGTTGTGCTTGATGGTGGCGGTCATGGGGAAGGAGAGAGGAAGAGAAATTAGGGAAGGGGGAGGGGAGGGGAACAACGGTGATGGTCGTTCTCTCTCTCTCTCTTACACACACACAAATACACACAGATCTGCCACCATTAGATATGCCATTCTCTCTATCTTTATTCCTCTCATTATTGGGTGATGTTTGTGGCGGGGTTTGGGTGGTGTTGATTGGGTGATGGTGGTGGAGGGTGGTGGCCATTATTTCTCACACATTCACAACACATTGATAGATCTGCCACCATCAAATATACCATTTCCTCTCTACGTTTCGATTTTGGGTGATGTTTATGGCGGGGTTTGGGTGGTTCTGATTGGGTGATGGTGGTGACGGGGTGGTGGTGTAGTATGGTGATTGAGCGTTTTGTGGTGGTGTAGTGGCGGGTAATGGTGTACTCCAGTGATTGAGCTGCAGGAGGTGACACCAAAAAAATAGTTAAAACCCCAAATTAAGGGGGAAAAGAAAGTTAAACCCTAAATTGAGGGACATAACTAAAATTCATATTCTTTTGTCATTAAAAGGTTTAACACCGACTCTAATGCTTATTTTAGTCACAAAATTTTGATAAAAGAAACATGTCCATTGTCTCACTTTAAAAATATCATCCACTTCGGCCACATTCAGTCAAAAATTAAACTGCTTACGGAAGCTATTGATCAAGTCCAAAAATCAGTTCCTAGCCAAGAAAATCTCGTTCATGAAGCAAAGATGCAAATTAACTTGGACGAAGAATTGAAGAGGGAAGAAACCTTGTGGATGGAAAAATCCAAACACCAAAATTTTTTGGGAGGGGACCGCAATACTCGAATTTTCCATTTTACTACTATCATCAGGCGACGGCGCAATGCGATTGAATGCATCAAAAACTCTGAAGGAAGTGGATAATGGAAACAAAACAGATTAGCAAGTGTTTCAATGAACACTTCAGCTCAATTTTCAACAGTTCGAACCCTTTGATTCCGCAAGACCTTCAGTCTCTAATCCCTCATGTGATCTCGGAAGTCGATAATGTTGCATTAGGCGCTATTCCTTCTGAAACCAAAATCACTCAAGCCTTGAATCAAATGGGATCACATAGAGCGCCGGGGCCAGATGGGATGACTGCCCTATTCTACAAGATCTGTTGGAAAATGACAAAAGAGGATGTGATTAACAGTGTTAAGTCTTTCTTTTTATTAGGCCAATTTCTGAGGGAGAAAAATCACACCCACCTTGCTCTTATCCCGAAACTAGAAAGGCCAACGTCTGTCAACCATTTTTGCCCGATCAGCTTATGCAACAATTCCTACAAGCTAATCTCGAAGATTTTAGCGACCCGTCTCTGAACAATCCTTAGCAAACTAATATCTCCCCTTCAAGCAACTTTTGTTCCGAATCGTCTTATCAACGACAACAACATAATTGTCCAAGAACTCTGGCACACCATGAGGAAAAAACAAGGCAAATGAGGATTGATGGCCATCAAAATTGACATGGAGAAGGCCTATGACAAAATGAATGGAACTTTCTTCTTACTGTTTTGGAGAATTTTGGATTTGATGATCGGTGGACAGGATGGGTAAAACAATGCATTAACACAACATCATTCTCCACTCTCATCAATGGCGCACCACATGGAATTTTCCACCCCTCTAGAGGACTCTGGCAAGGAGACCCGCTGTCCCCTTTTCTGTTCATCTTGGGCTCGAAAATTCTAACCAGATTATTACTTCATGAAGAACAGCAAGGCCATCTTCATGGCATTCATGCCAGCCGTGGGAGTCCATATCCCACCTTCTTTTTGCTGATGATCTTATAATATTTTGCAGGGCAAAAACAATAGAAGCAGATGCGGTCTTTCGTTGTCTTGATAAATATGAAAAGCGGTCTGGCCAAAAAATCAATCGTAGCAAATCTAGAGTCTTCTTCGGCAAGAACTTGGCACCCCATCTGAGACGTGAATTATGTGAGCAGCTGGAAATCAAATAGGCACCCCCGAGCGACAAGTATTTGGGACTTCCAATATTCACCAACCAAAGCAAAGTATGCCTATTCAGATCCATCGTGGAAAGAGTGAATCAAAGACTTAGTGGATGGAAGGCTAAATGTCTATCTCAAGCATGAAGAAGCACTTTAATTAAGGCAGTGGTTATGGCTATTCCCCCTTATATTATGTCTACTTTTGCAATCCCTCTAACTGTGTGTGAAAAGCTAGATGGTGCGATCAGAAGATTTTTATGGGGACATAAGGAATCGAAGAAGAATTCATATTGCCCGAAGGAGTGGAAATAAATATGTATTCCAAAGCAATATGGAGGAATGGGCTTCAAACAGATGAAAGAAGTCAACAAAGCATTGTTAGCTAAACTGGGATGGACAATGCTTTCAAGTCCAGAAAAAGCTTGGGTCCGAATGATGGAGGCCAAGTATCTCAAGAATACTTCATTTCTTGAACACAACCATCTAAAAGGGGCTTCGTGGCTATGGAAAAGAATTATGTCAAGCAGAAATACTCTCAGGTAAGAGGCGTGCTTCATAGTGGGTAATGGAAATTGTATTAACTTCCAAAAGGATCCTTGGATCCCCACCATAGAAGGTTTTAATTTCCCATCAGCCCCTACCAATAACAATAGTGAATCAAAGGTTTCTGATCTTATTGACTCATCTACATGCTCTTGGAATAGGCCGAAATTGCTTCTACTCTTCCCGGATTCAATTACTAATAAATATTAGAATCTCTCCTTCAAATCCTCAGGACTTCTTAGCCTGGACCCCATCCGAATCTGGGAAATTTTCTACAAAGGCAGCCTATTTATGGAGAATGAGAGAAGATTCACCCCAAATATTCCTCAAATACTCAAATTCTGGAAAGCTTTATGGAGGGCAAAAATTCGAGAGCGACATAAGTTGCTTGCTTGGAACATCCTTCCGGTGCGGCTTAAGATCAAAATGTTCGACCCAGAAATAGATACTTCATGTGCCTTATGCCTATCTGAGGAGTAATACATTGAACATTTATTCATCACATGCCCCTTCACTCGAGCAACATGGCTGGCATCGCATGAGATAATCCGTCCACCACCCATCACCCATCCGGCTAACTCCCAAACAGGTAACAATATACCCTTTTGGCTGCAGTTTATAATATCCCATTCAATGACAAATTCCTGGGACAATTCCATTAAGTCACAATACACTCTTTTTGCTCTCATTGTTATGGACATAATTTGATGGATCCGAAACCAAAAAATCTTTCAAAGGGTGGAACCCTGAGTGAACCAAGTCGCAAAACAAGTGCGGTTGGCATTTCGGCAAAATCTGGATATTCTTATTGCTAAGCATCCTTCAAGAAACATGTTGTCTACAAGGCCATGTGTACCACTCAACTGGTACCAAGCAAACTTTGACGTAGCTACTAGAGAAGGAAGATCAACCCAAGCAGCGACAATTAAAGACCATCATGGAGTGATCATCGCTGCATAGACTCAAGCTTCTCCACCTGTATCTGCGGAAATGGTTGAAGCTTTCGCAGCTCTTCTTGCTGTCAATCTGGCAATTCAAATGAATTGCTCTCATGTTATTTTTGAGGGAGATGCAACAGTGATTATTGGAATGGATGAGCAGCACTAATTCATCCCCGAATTGGACCAGCTTTGCGGTTATTGAAGAAACAAAAGATAAGCTAAAATCCTTTGGATGCTGAACTTTTGCAAAAGTTAGTAGATTTGATAATATGTGTGCTCACAATCTGGCTAGATAGGCTGCTGTAAACAACCTTTTTGGACTAGTTCCCCATCATCCATTGCTTCCTTGTTGTCCATGGAAGAATCAGGGAACTAGTTTTTTTTTTTATGTATTGTTATGTCCTTTGGTTTTCAGTAATACATTGACTTGCTTAGAAAAAGAAAAAAAAAAGATAGAGATTGCAATCCATTTTTTATTTTTATTTTTATTTTTTATGTTACCATTGTTAGAAGTAAAAGTATTGACTTCCAATTTTAGGAGTTGTTGCTCTAGTGTTTTGTGCACGGGAACAAAAATAACTCGTTTTTACTCTCGATGTCCCACAAAAATTGATCATCTTTCCTTGTAGACTGTTTCACAAANAAATGTTAATTTTCAAATTAAGAAAGATTATGTAAATACTTTTACATATTTATCATTTTTACACTTTTTTTTATTCTATCTCTCTCCACATCTAAATCTCCGTCAATTCATTTTCTATCTCCTGGCCCATTTCTTACATTTTTTTATTCATTTCTCTCTCCACATTGAACCCTCTACTAACTCAGTTTCTCTCTCATAACTCACTTTCTTCCACTCCTTCTCTAAAGACTAAAGAGTAGAATGAAAAATATAAAATTTATCACTTAAATTCTTAATATGCGTGCAAAAACAATTGATCAAATTATGTGGGACATAGGAAATAATATAAACCTTTTACCAACAAGACTCGGTTTTATTATAAACTAGTTATATATTTTTAATTTTATACACGAGGTCAAAACATATAATAAAAGCAAACAAGACTCAACCAACCCCTATTTTTCCCACCATCGAAAGCTCCAAAGGCAGCCGCCTCTATATCTCGTTTAACAATTGAATTGCCAAAGAAGCCAACATTGCTAGAGCTCCCAAAACAGTTTCTCGTTTCCAAAATTCGGGTCTTTTGCAGGAGTGTTCATAATGGTGGCCAAGTGTGGAGAATATGTTGTTTTTGTGTGTTTGTGTTGAGGGCAGCTCAGATGTGTGTCTTTCATCTTGTTTTTCCTTTTTAAAGCTCTACATTTCAGTCGGACTTATACCAATAAATACATTTCAGCTATGAAGGTTGTCCTTATAAATTTTAATACTCGAGATTCGTGAATGCTTATCCACTCATCCGTCATTGTTAATGAACTGCGACAAGGCGTATAGTACCATATTTAATCAACTGGGGACAAAATAGGTAACGTACAAAATTCTAGCCCCAGACTGTCATTTGATCAGTCAAAAGTCTTCCAATTTATGAGTCATATTCTTACTAATTTAATGGGGTGGGGAATCTGGTAGGCGCTCCTTTAGCCAATAAAGATAGCCTCGTTCTTTTGTACAGAACGGGAGCTAGAGCGAATGTGGAAGGCCTGGTTAGGGAGAGGATTATCCTTCATTATGTCATTGAAACCTTTGCCTCTTGCCCACTACTGAAGCATTACAATTACTAGCAGTAGAACCTCCAGATACCAACCTCCCACTGCCGACACTGGTTGCTGATTCACTGGTTTTGCAACGCGGGCTAGATTTGCTATCGTCCTCCGCTCAACATTTTCAACATCACTTTTGACTGAAACGGGTAGCTTGTATGCGGAAGGCCTGGAGAGGGAGAGGATTACGCCAACGAGGAAGTGGTCCAGCAACAAGAAGTGTCTGCAGAATTGGTCCTGCTTCCAGAATTGCCTGCAAAAGTTTCCCTTTCTGAGGTAGATTTTTCCCATAACAAGAGTATCGATAACCAAAGAGGCTTGATTGGTTCAGGGCACCACACAGGTGGAAAGCGCGCCATGTTGCCATTATAGTCCTGGACAAAGGGCTGGTTCACGAGCTCAACGTTGCTTAAACCCAGCAATGTTGATGTTTGAGAGCTCCGCGGAAGAAACAGAATTGGAATCGACGGGAGAAGAGCTGTGCGAGTGGTAGTTGTATGTTTCAGAGAGGATATGCTTAAGTTGACCTCTTGCTTCATCTCTTTCTTAGCAAGCAATCTTTAAGAATTGGACTAATTGCTTCATTTATTCCTCGTTCTTTCTCATCTCTTAATTTGCCTGCATTCTCACCGATTCAAGTTCAAAAGAAGGAAATTGGATTTCCCTTGTTTTCAAAACCTGCATTTCTGACATTTTCTGCAGACCAAAAATTATGGGTAGCAAGCACATAAATTCCCTCACGACCAACAGGTTGTTTATATTTGTGTTGACTATGGCTTCTAGTGCTGCATCACTGGACACACTCAAAAGAGGTGACACAATCAATTCCTCCACCAACTTGGTTTCTGCGAACAACATGTTCTCCTTGGGATTCTTTAGCATGGGAGATTCCAACAACAGTTACTTGGGAATATGGTACAACAGTGATGGGTCTAATCAGCCATTTTGGGTTGGCAACAGAGATGTACCCATTAACAAAAATTCCGGCACTCTCGTTGTCGACTCCGCCACCGGCAAGCTGCTCATCGAGCGCTACGGAGGAGATCCTATCGTGTTATACGATGTTCAAACTAGCGGGAACGCAGCTCTAACTCTGTTAGATTCAGGCAATCTTGTCATGAGAGATTTGAGTTTGTCGAGCCGGGTTTTGTGGCAGAGCTTTGATTATCCCACGGACACACTCGTGCCGGGGATGAAACTAGGGGTCAACCACGTTACCGGAAAAAGCTGGAAACTTACGTCGTGGTTAACTGAGAGTTCTCCAGCATCCGGGGCTTTCACCCTGGAATGGGATACTAAGGCCCGCCACCTGCTCGTCAGGCGGCGGGGAGTGCTGCATTGGTCTAGTGGGGTGTTGAAAAATAATACGGCGTTTGAATTTTTTCAAACTGTCAATTATAAGTTTCTCAACGTTTCAACGAAAGATGAGGCATATTTCATCTACTCGCGTGCTACAGATGAGACTGTTCTGCCAACCACTTGGGCTCTATATTATCAGGGGCAGATCAAGGATCATAAGTTTACAATTGCGCGAGTTGATCTTTGTGACGGGTACAACACCCCAGTACCTGAAGGTTATGGAGAGTGCCTGCTTTGGGAGCAGCCAACGTGCAGGAATCGCCGCCAGAAGTTTATATGGAGATCAGGTTTTTCAAGTAGAAGAGTTACATTCTTAGATGATAACTCCACACTCACTGTCAGCGATTGCCAAGCCAAGTGCTGGAATGAATGCCATTGTCTTGCCTTCGAGATAGTTAATTACACTTGCAGAATTCTAATAGGAAAGGAACTGAGGTTCGATCAAGTTGGTGCTACATTTAGTGGATTCGTTCTTCTTTCAGATCATCCAAGCCATAGTAAGTAGTACTGAAGTTATAGAATTACAGTATCTAAAATTAATGCTTCAATGTCATTTTGAAAAAGGCATAAATTCAAGTTTACTATAGAAGATCGTGGGAAAACTGGAATCAACCAAAGTTAGTGTAGTATAATGTTGGGTTCTGAATGGCAATGATCAGAAGGTTAAGATGAATTTCAAGTGTCAGCTAAAGAAGGGTTATGTAAGTTTGCAATTATTGCTTTTGCGTTTTAGTGCAAATGCAGAAGCTATATCCTTCATATAAGACGTATACAGTTCGTGAATGTGGTAATTGGCTAATTGATGAAAATTGAAAATGGTACTTGTTCAGGCAGCAAATACTGGATATGGATATTGCTTGTTCTGGCTGTTATTCTACTACTGTTGATAATGAGCATCTTGTGCTGTCTGAGGAAGAGAAAGATTAGGCTAAAAGGTTTGTGGCTCACAATTTCCGTGCATTTATAACCATCTCTTATTCATAGTTATTGTATTTTGCTGTGAACAGTAATGAAATTGCATGCAGATGAGGAGAAGAGAAAGGAGCAAGAGTACATCATAAACGAATTGAAATCAACAGATAGCTCCAAAAATACAAAAAAGATTGGAGGCGACAGCAGAGAACGTTCCGATTTGAAGATCTTTAGCTTTATCTCTATCGTGGCAGCCACAAATGATTTCTCTGATGATAATAGGCTTGGGGAGGGTGGATTTGGACCTGTTTACAAGGTAATTAAATAGTAAACTTCATCAGTACAAGGATGAGTTTTGATTCTCCCAGTTCAAAGCAATGACATGCAGCCATTATATCAGGGAAATCTACATGATGGCCAAGAAATAGCAATAAAGAGACTTTCAAGAACATCAGGACAAGGGCTTGTGGAGTTCAAGAATGAACTTACACTCATATTTAAACTCCAGCACACGAATCTTGTTCGTGTCCTGGGCTGCTGCATTCATGAAGACGAAAAAATGTTAGTCTATGAATACATGCCCAACAAAAGCTTGGATTTCTTTTTATTTGGTGGGAAATATTTCTAACCTTGTCTGATTCCTCTTGCTTAAACTAACTTCATTTTCACGAACAATAATAACTTGCTTTATTTCACTTACTAATGTTTCCATTTCTTTGCCACGGGTTTTGTTACAATTGAGACAGACCAAAGTAAGAGGGAGTTTTTAGACTGGGGAAAAAGAGTTAACATCATTGAAGGAGTTGCTCAAGGGTTGCTTTACCTTCATAAATACTCAAGGATGCGGATCATACATAGAGATTTGAAAGCTAGTAACATATTGCTGGATGAGAATATGAATCCCAAGATATCCGATTTTGGCCTCGCAAGGATTTTCGAGCAGAATGAAACGGCAGCAAGGACTAAAAGGGTGGTCGGAACATAGTAAGTAAAAGTTCTACCTCTTCCTGTTTGCCTTGAAGTTGTACTGATATTTATGCAATTTGATAGACTACCCTTGTGTCATTTAACTGTTACAGTGGCTACATGGCCCCTGAGTATGCCATGGAAGGAAATTTTTCCGTTAAGTCTGATGTCTTCAGTTTTGGAGTCTTAGTCCTTGAAATTGTCAGCGGAAGGAGAAATTCTAGCTTCTATCATCATGACCGACTAGTTAACCTCATAGGATACGTAAGTTACTAACACTAGCCTTGTTTGCTACCTATTTGAATCTTGAAAAGTAAGAGGAACGAATATGGAAATGCTAAAGACATATGTATATCACCTCAGGCATGGGACTTATGGAAAGAAGGGAATGCTTTAAAGTTGCAGGATCCAGTAGCGGGCGATGTGTGTGTAAATCAACTGTTGAAAACCATTCACGTCGGTCTTTTGTGTGTACAAGAAAGTGCAACAGATAGACCGAACATGTCGGTTTTTTCTTCCATGCTTAGCAGCGACACCATGCAGTTACCTGCTCCAGAACAACCAGCATTTTTTACCTGAAGAACTTGGCTGAAGTCTACTCCCAATGAGAGCAAATCAAAAGAAATTTCAGCAAATAATGTCTCCATAACAGAAATGGAACCTCGATAGTAATGGTGACTCTCTTTTATGGTTTCACCGATGTGATTATAGCCATTGCAAGAATGTCTACATTAATTAGTATGGGTTGTCCATACTTAGATATATTGGGACATAGATTTGTTGTCATTGGAAACTTGTACTGATACCAGAGTGCTCTGCTCTATTTCTCCTGAACATCAACAGATTCTTAGCTTTTAATCATTTGTCCTGAATGCGTTTGAACTTCTTCTGAGATTTGTTATACTAATTGGATGCCAGGTTAATTTGTCGAAATTGTTGATTCGAATGATTTTGACTTTCTGTCGAGACCGTTGATTGATGATTTTGATTTTAGTTAGCGAAATAGCCAACTTCAAGTTCAATGACGGAGCATTATTTTATTTTGGGCGACTAAAGTGGTAATGTTATTACACTCGCGTGCGCTTTTTCACTATGTTTGTCGCTAAGATACATTTAAGTGACAATTGCCTTTTTTTAGCAACAAATTAGATAGGCTATTAGCATATACGGGGTGAAAATACTCTTTCCATTTATTGGGACCGTTGTGCAAATATAAAGTTAAGAACCAACGATGCAATGCATGACACAGATGGTACAATACAACACCATGAGTCAGAAGAATGCGAAACTTCTAGAGAGGGACCATCGCCCACCTTTGTCCCGAGGTGGCTCCGTCCCAGTTCAAGATATTTTATCGCGGAAAAATTTTAACTGCTACGGTGCTACCCGAATTGTATGAATATATTTTATTTACAAGTCATCAAAGCCAAAATTAGAGACCAAACATGCAATTGCAAAAGCTAAGAAACCTTTGGCGCTTACATCTCCTTGTTAGAAGTGGTTTAGACGTTTTCAAAGAATTGTTCAAGCCATAGACAATTTCAACATAGAATCCATTTGTCGGGCTGTGGGAACAAAGTGGATCAGCTGAACATTGTTAAGTCTCAATTTTTTATTTTGCATTTCCACCATGAACAGCTGAACATTGTTAAGTATCAATTTCTTATTTTGTGTTTCCACCATGAACGTTGAAGCAGAAAATTGTTCATCATGAACTTGACTTACCTTACGGTCATTGGACAATAGAAAATTATGGATAAGAAAACTCACGGTAAAAAAATGGGTCGAGAAAGACCAAAGTTGTACCGCTTAAAAATACTTAAAATTAGAACCATGCAAAAAAAGAAAAAAAAGGGTAATAGAGGGAACAATTCTTTCCCTAGTTTGTGGAGCGTGATATAGTTTTAGAAATTTGGGTGTTACATGTAACGGTGGCTACACGAAGCCGACAAATCTTAACGGGACTTTTTTTTAATATTGATGGGCCTTACCCTTAGAACCAACTGATTTTACCGCCCTATTGGAGATTTTCGACTCTTTGGTCACGCAAAAAAAGTCAACCCAGCATGTTCGGTTGATACGCAAAATATAAATTTATTCACCGGCATTCTTGACCAAATAAAAAATTATCCCACGTCCTTAGCCGGAAACCGATCTTGAAACCACACGCAACAGCCGTGTCCGTTGATACCCCATTAAAACCAGTGCAACCCAGCAGTTTGATTAGATGCCTCAAAGACGAGCCATACACAGTAAGCTTTCATGGCTACCCAAAAACAAATTGGCATCCCTCCAATACTCGTATTCTTCTTCTTCTGTGCGTTCTTGTTCAGCCACCACAAGGCGGGGGCAGTCACCACTATCAGAGCCGACGAAGAGCTCAACTCCACTAGCCAGCTCGTTTCGGAAAGTGGAAACTTCACTCTAGGCTTCTTCACAATACCCGCCACAAACTACACCTACTTGGGAATATGGTACACCAGAGACGAACAAGCTAGAAAAGTATGGGTTGCCAATCCAAACGCGCCGTTAGTCAACAATACCGGAGCGCTCAAGATCGATAACGTGACCGGGAGGTTAGTAATCACTGGTGGGGGGAGAAGTATTGTGAATGTTTCCACTGAAGGTTCTGTAAATTCATCTGTAACATTAGAAGATACAGGTAATTTCGCTATGACAGATGAAACTGACAACAGGGTCTTGTGGCAAAGCTTTGATTATCCATGCAACGTGCTTTTGCCCGGAATGAAGCTCGGTTACAACCACACTAGTGGGCGTAATTGGACCCTTACCTCTTGGCTTAGTGATGATATTGCGGCTTCTGGGGCGTTCACTTTGAGCTGGGAAGCAACTTCGGAGTCTAAGGAATTGGTGATGCGTCGCAGGAGTGAGCTTTATTGGACTAGTGGGAGATTGGACAATCAAACTTTCGAATTCATGGTTATGTTAAATGCTCCTTTTAGTGAGTATAGTTACAGGCTTAGTGACGTGTATAGTGATGAGGTGAAGTACTTCAGTTTCAATGCAGTTGATGGAAATACATCCATGTGGACATTGCATGGAAATACACCCATGTGGACATTGACTCCAGATGGGCAAATACTGGATGGCGATAGTTCTTTTTACATTAAGCCCTTTGAGTTTTGCTATGGGTATCAGTCGGACAACGGGTGCTTGGCAGATTCTGATTTGCCCGTCTGCCGGAGCCAGAATGATAAGTTTGAGATGAAAATTGGGGATTTTGAACCTGCACAAATTGCAATTACTTACGATGATAATTCAAGCCTGAGTCTTAGCGACTGCATGGAAAGGTGCTGGAACAGTTGCGATTGTGTTGGATTTCTCAGTAATAGCAACGGAACAGGCTGCATTATGTGGACTGGAAAAAATGAGTTTAAAGTCGATGAGGGTGGTGCTGCGGTGCGGAAATATGTGCTGGTTTCGCAAGATTCATCCAACGGTAAGTTTTACTGTATCTTTATTTGTGAATCTTGGTTTGTGTGTCAATTTTGTGCATGTGTGCTTGTGTGTCTTGGTAATGTAGTACTTCAATCAGTTATGGAATCAAAGGGTAGAAGGAAGTCTAGCAAGTAGCAGACTTTCAAAAGTAAATTAAGCAAGCAGTTGACATTACATTTTTTATATAACTATCAAATAAAAACCTTAAAATGCTGATAGGAACATGGTTGAGCGCCTTTGAAAAGCACATTGTAGTACCTGCAAGTTCTTCAAAGATTGCACGCAATAAATCCAGATAGAGCAACGTGCAGACAAGAAGGCAAAAGAGCCAGCTTTTAGAAGTGATGATCATTGATCTAGGGAATTTGGAAAAGGTCATGCAGACAAGTAGATCCTTTGTAGGAGTTGATTTCATCTGTGAAATTTAAAGCTTTCTCGAACCACCAATGCTTCCAAGCAATGCCCCAGTAGACACAATTATCATGGGACATAGTGGAATGCAACGCATTGGGACTGTCAAACTGGAATGTTTGCAGATTACTCGTGGATCGGCAAAACCAGGTATCTTTTGTCATGGAGGAGATCACCAGCATCAAGGGGAGTTGGGACCCTTGAATCAAGGGTCTCAACTCAAACAGACTAGTTACATTCTTTGCTGACAAGTGACAACTATGAGAGAGATCGGAAAATTAAGATTGTTTGAACTCATGAACTCTAATGCAAGAAAGCACTTAATAATTTGTTTCTTAAGGTAGGAAAGACAGGTCGTTTGTCATGCTGAGATGACCTCAAGCATTTTGGCCGTGGAAGTAGCATACATTCCAATGGCTGCTTAGGTGGTATTATTAGTGTAGCTCTCCAGCTTCTGGAAGGGCATTATCCTTCCATCCCCTTAATTTTGGGTATACTGGGTCAGTACCAGAGTAACTCTAATGGGAGGAGCTGTATGCAGAGGATTTTTACGTACTGTGGAAAGAGACTATATCTTTAGTTTTGGTTATGAATATAAGCAAATGGTGTATAATTTATGTACTAAAACATTGATATGTGGCTGAATTGAACGACTGGTACTTCTCAGGAAGCAAATACTGGATATGGATCATCATTAGTCTCGCAATATTTCTAGTATTGTTGACAGGAGGCTCCTTCTACTATCTGAGGAAGAAAAAGACTAGTACGTGGCTCACAATTTTTGTACTTATTTGCCTTGTTTGTTTTGTTGACATTGAGTTTATTTTGATGAGTACATAATTATATGTAGGGGACGAGAAGAAAAGGCGAAATGAGTATTTACACGAGTTGATGACAACTTCAGATAGCTTCAACAACGCAAATGAAATTGGAAGCCACCATAGAGACGGTCATGATTTGAAGATATTTAGCTATTCCTTTATCGTGGCAACAACAAATGACTTCTCAAATGAAAATAAGCTTGGAGAGGGTGGTTTTGGACCTGTTTACAAGGTAGTTAAACTGTAAATTTTGTCCAGTAAGATTCACTAAATCTGCTTTGCCCACAATAAGCGATGACATATTATTACTACAACAGGGGAGACTACCAGATGGCAGGGAAATTGCAGTCAAGAGACTTTCAAGAACATCAGGACAAGGGCTTGTGGAGTTCAAGAATGAACTTATACTCATAGCCAAGCTACAGCACACGAATCTTGTTCGGGTTCTGGGATGCTGCATTCATGAAGACGAAAAGATGCTAATTTATGAATACATGCCCAACAAGAGCTTGGATTTCTTCTTATTTGGTTATATCTAAGCTTCTCTGATTCCACTTGCTTAAAGTAACTTTAAGTCACATTTGATTATAAATCGTGCTTTATTTCATACTAATGTTGCATTTTGTTGCCATGTTTTGTTACAATTGACACAGACCAAAATAAAAGGGGGCTTCTGGACTGGGGAAAAAGATTCAGCATCATCGAAGGAGTTTCTCAAGGATTGCTTTACCTTCATAGATACTCAAGGATGCGAATCATACATAGAGATTTGAAAGCTAGTAACATATTATTGGATGGAAATTTGAACCCCAAGATTTCCGATTTTGGCATGGCAAGAATTTTCAAGCAAAATGAAACGGAAGCAATGACTAAAAGGGTTGTTGGAACATAGTTAGTAAAACTCTCCCCTCTGCCTATAATAGTTGAACTTGTACTACTGATTTCCAAGCAACTTGTTTCTAAGAATTCTAAGGAAAGCTTTCTTCATATTGTTGCAGTGGCTACATGTCCCCGGAGTATGCGATGGAAGGAAATTTCTCCATAAAGTCTGACGTTTTCAGTTTTGGAGTCTTACTCCTGGAAATTGTTAGCGGAAGGAGAAATACTAGCTTCTATGATCTTGACCGACCAGTTAATCTCATAGGATATGTAAGTTAATAACCCTAGGCATCTTTTATTACTTTTAAATCTGAATTTAAAATCTCTCGACAATAACTGAGAACGAAATTGGAAATAATAAAGACATATTATACTCAGGCATGGGAGTTATGGAAAGAAGGGAATGCATTGAAGTTGCAAGATCCGGCACTAGGGGATTCATGTGTGGCAAACCAATTGTTGAGAACAATCCATGTCGGACTTTTGTGTGTACAAGAAAGTGCAACAGATAGACCGACCATGTCGGAAGTTATTTCTATGCTTAGTCATGACACCATGCCTTTACCTGCTCCAAAACAACCTGCATTTTTCACCGGAAGAAAGGAGCCTGAGTCAACTTCAAAAGAAGGCGAATCAAACGAAATTTCAGTAAACTTCGTCTCCATAACAGAAATGGTACCTCGGTAGTTAGGGTAAACTCTCCTATTGTTTCAGCTTCTTATATTCTAGCCTCTTCGTAAGAATGAATTCTACATGTACGAAAGGAATGTCAAATTAATTTACTGCACTTATATGTTGATGGCTTATTCACATGAAGACAGTGGTATCCACATTAGGGTATTGGTGACACTGGATCCTTTCCTTTCTTCCTGAACATGAACATACTCCTTTGGTGTATGGAACTGAACTGTATTCAAAGATTCCCAAAGTTTATTTTCATGTTTCGTTGAAATATTGGATCAAAATCTAAATCCAATTTTGGCGATAATCAGTATCTAGAATTGGTTCGGTGGTTTACTTTCCCAGCTACTGGTTCTGTAATGTGTTGACAGCTTCTAATGCATGGATGAGCGAAACACGCAGCACAACGTTGTGCTCTGGTAATGATTTTGTTTTTGAATACATGTGTGCTAAGAGTGTCTGTGCGACGGGGTGTGTGTGTGTGTGTGTGAATATGTCTATGTTGCACTTACTATGTTCTGATACAATTGTCATCAGTTGCATATCTATTTGCATATGTTTGTGATTGTAATCAGTTGCTGAACATTGAAATGTTAATAGCTACTTAAGCTTTATCTGGTTCATGCAAATCTTACCGGTTGGTATTGAAAGGTGAAATCCACCACGTTATGCGTATATATTAAATTAGCAGGATCATGTTTCTTATTACTAGTAAGGATCACGTGTTTTGCACGTTATATAGTGATTTGAAATAAAAATATTGTAAATCTTGGTTAAAAAAATAATTATAATTAATCAATACGAATATTATAATTAAACGATAATAATAAATCAGTTGTTAACTGCTAATCAAATACTCAAAATATGAAAAGTTCATTGTCCAAAACATGGTCTTACTTTCAAACTCGAATTTTTTACGCCAATTGTCACCAATATTTTTCACTATTTATCATACTTATTTCTTTCGTCATATCAAGTTGTCGTTAAATAGAATCCTGACTGTTCAATACTAGATCTTGTTATCTAAGGTACACTGACATTGCAATTAGTCTCAAATGTCTCCCACAAATATCTAACTCTAACGAACCATTACAAGTTTGATTATACAGCGATAAAAGTGAAAATATTGTTTAGAGATAATTAATGTCAAATGTGTATATTGGAGTTGTCTATTGTCATGTATTATGTTTTGATGGCATATATATGTCTACAGAGTGAAATTGAGAAGAAATTTGAATAATAATTAAGTTGTATTACGAAAGTTCAATAATCAACCCAAAAAGGATGGTTCAAAATAAAGTGCCTAACAAATTTTGTAGCCTTGCCTTCTATCATTCACTTTTAGAGTTTTGACACTTTTTCCTGCAAGCATCACCACTAAAGTTTAAAATATCATCGCTAAGGATTTTCAGTATCATTCATTACTATCATATTTCTTTCTAACCAGTTATGGTCATTTCTAGTAGTGACAATTATTGGGGGTCAAAATATCCCTCGCAGTTTATTTGCTTTTGATAATGATCTATTATATTACTCCCTTAGTCCAAACAAAAAAAAATTGATTATATATATATATATATATATAATTTTTTAATTTTTTTTACTGTTCTAAAAAAATTGATCAGTTTTCAAATTACAAAAGATTTTGTATGTGGTTTTATATGTTTACCCTTTGTAGACATTTTTTTATTCTACATTTAATCCTTCATCAACTCATTTTTCTCTACTGAACCACTTTCGTCTTGTCCATCTCTCTCTTGGGATAGAATAAGAAATTCATAAAATAAGACTTATACGCTAAATAAACGTGCGTCAAATATGATAAAATAATTTGGGACGAATGGAGTATAAGTTTCATGTATCTCTTATTTTAAGATTAAAGTACAAAGCAAGTCTTTTTCAACTTTTTCTATTTTTAAGTTCCAGCGTTCGAGTATAATTTGTCTAAAATGACGGTTAATCTTAATTATACTTTCTTTTTTCTACTTTCCAATTAAAAAATCTATAGTGTAGTCTAAGTTTATCTTCATAGTGTACTCTAAAACTCTCTTTAATATTTATCTAGCATGATCTTGTTCATCGTAGTAGTAAAATAAGACTATTAATTTAGTTGTGCATGTAATTTACTATATATTTGCCTTAAGATTTTTATTTTTAACACAGACTTTACCTACTCATCTAAAAAGTATATATACAAGTGCTTGTGTATGTCCTTTAAAATCCATACTACAAAATGTATTTGTGAAGTTGATATTAGATGGTGGTAATGAACTAAATAACTTCAATAATGTTCACAAACTTACGTTTTTCACCCTATATTTATGTATACACATTACAGTTTTAATATAGATACAAACTCAACAAAAGTTCATCAAGAATAATTTGCAACCTAGATGATTCATTAAATAAAGACATGTATCATCAAAATGAAAAGAAAAAAAAACAAATTACCTATGACATAAGGTTTTAAGGTTAAGAAAATTATAAGATTAATTGCACCCATGACCTTGAGGTTAGGATAAAATTACAAGTATGGCCCATTAGTTAGAACAAATAAAATCTATGTATGTTGACCGAACGAAAATACTGAAAGGATGTAAAGATCAAAACTACATGTCACTTAGGAATGTAATTCTTCAAATGTCATTCTTCAAATGTCATTCTTCATCCATTCATCTCGCCCATATACGCCTCCCCCTTCCCCCCCCCCCCCCCCCCCCCCCCCCCCCACCACCACCACCAATCCCCCTCTTCCCCCACCTCACCATCATCCATTTAGACTTATTCAGGTCCAACACACACAGACACAACATATACACTTATCCACACACAAATGCACGCATATCCACACATAGATAGACAATATGAACACGTACCCACACACACACTACACCTACTTGGGAATATGGTACACCGGAGACGATCAAGCTAGAAAAGTATGGATTGCCAATCCAAACGCGCCATTAGTCAACAATACCGGAGCGGTCAAGATCGATAACGTGACCGGGAGGTTAGTAATCACTGGTGGGGGGAGAAGTATTGTGAATGTTTCCACTGAAGGTTCTGTAAATTCATCTGTAACATTAGAAGATACAGGTAATTTTGCTATGACAGATCAAACTGACAACAGGGTCTTGTGGGAAAGCTTTGATTATCCATGCAACGTGCTTTTGCCCGGGATGAAGCTCGGTTACAACCTCACTAGTGGGCGTAATTGGACCCTTACCTCTTGGCTTAGTGATGATATTGCGGCTTCTGGGGCGTTCACTTTGAGCTGGGAAGCGACGTCGGAGTCTAAGGAATTGGTGATGCGTCGCAGGAGTGAGCTTTATTGGACTAGTGGGAGTTTGAACGGTCAAACTTTTAAATTCATTGGTGCGTTAAATGCTCCTTATAGTCCGAATAATTACAGCCTCAGTGACGTGTATAGTGATGAGGTGAAGTACTTCAGGAAATACACCCATGTGGACATTGACTCCAGATGGGCAAATAGAGGATGGCGATAGTTCTTTCATCTTTACGCCCTTCGAGTTTTGTTATGGGTATCAGTCGAACGACGGGTGCGTGGCAGATTCNGATTTGCCCGTCTGCCGGAGCCAGAATGATAAGTTTGAGCTGAAAATTGGGCATTTTGCACCTGCACAAATTGCAATGACTTACGATGATAATTCAAGCCCCGTTTTCGTTTTTTTTTCAAGAAAAATGGGGACCATCGTCCACCTCTGACCCAAGGTGTCTCCATCTCTATTCGAGATATTTTAGAGTTAATAATTCTCGAGACCGGTCTCATTTACACGTAGTCAAAGCCAAAAGTAGATACCAAACAGGAAATTGCTAAAGCTAAACCTTAAGCGCTTACTTCTCCTTGTTAGAAGTGGTTCAGACGTTTCCAAAGAATTGTTCAAGCCATGGACAATTTCAGCATAGAATCCATTTATCTGACTGTGGGAACAAAATGGATCAGCTGAACATTGTGAAGTATACTTTTCATTTCGTGTTTCCACCATGAACATTGAAGCAGAAAATTGTTCGTCATGAATTTGATGTACCTTACTTATGGTTATTGCACGATATAAAAGTATTTATCGATAAGAAAACCCGAGGTACATATGAATCGAGGAAGACCAAGGGCGTACCACATGCTTTTATGACTGCGCATTGCGGGTAGACTTTGACATTAGAGATGGTCAAAATCGAAAACACGCAAAAAGGAAGAAGGTAATAATAGAGGGAACAATTCTAGCCCTAATTTGTGGAGCGTGATATAAATTTGGGTGTCACATTTAATGGCGGCTACACGCTCCGGACAGATCTTTACAGGACTCTTTTGATGTTGATGGGCGTTAGAACCAACTGATTTTACCGCCTTACTTAGAGCCCGTTTGAGATTGATTTCAAAAAGCAGAATTCTGCTTAGATCTTAATCAATTTTTTAAATCAGATTTAATCTACTTTAAGTTGAATCACTTTACTGTTTGGCAAAAGTAGTTATAAACTAGCTTAAAGTTACAAAAAGTGTTTGGATAAAAAAATGCTTAAATCAGTTTCACTGTGACAAAATGATCATAAATGATACTTAATAAATTGATTTCTAATATCCATTTAGAAAGGTGATGTTAAGATGACTTTCATTTGTAAATAACTATATTATACAAATAAATTGTCAAAAAGTTATTTCCATCCACCTACAAAAGTTGTTTATTTATTCCTTTAAATTAAAAACACTCACGATCTCACTCACATTAGTGATTATAGTATAATAACTCTTGTAAATTAATTAAAGAGTACGAGATGTCCTTTTGTGATAAATATGAAGATAGTATGGTAAATTAGAAGGTCAAACTTGATTATGAGAAAAGTGATTATTTCATAATCCTCATTTTTCAGGATTATGAAATTAATCAGTTTTGAACCTTTTGAGCCAGATTAAATCTCTTAATTTATTTTCCACAAATACTCACAAACTTGATTTAATCAGATTTGACCATCCCAAAATCAATCCAAAATATCCTCTTAGTCATACTAGTAGGATGCACGTGTGATGCACGTGACGTTAAGACGTGACAAAATAAGATTATATTATAAGAAAGTCATAACACCGTATATTTTCTAGAATATGACAATTAATTTTTTATGGTTCATATACACATTTTAATTCAATCGAATTCAAAATTTTAAGCTGAAATTGAGATTCATATGCATAAGTTGCTCCAAAAATATTATGAATCCATCTAAAGAATGTTATATTTTAACTACTTTTTTCTCACACAACTTTTATAAAACGCAAAATGTGTAAGTCAATTTGATGTTAATGATAATCCACATCCTATCATGGTCTTACCCACCATTCTTTTGAAGTAAAAACAATTACTATAGTAGTTAAATCGCCTGATCTTTTCATGGCCGAAGGGCTTTATACTGTACTATAATTTTAATAATTTTAAATTGATGCATTTATTCTAAACTTAAAAGTATAAAGTTTAACGATCAAGAAATTAATATTTTTTTATGTCAGCATCCATATAGTCATGATTTTTTGACTTTAGCTTTCAATTATTTTTTTACTATTTATATCTATTATAGTCCAACCTCATGAATACATAGTTGTGGTGAATGCATCACAATCATCCTTTGTCGTCTTAATTCATAAAATATTTTTTATATTTAATTTGAGAAAAAAATGTTAATATAAGATTAGTATATAACACATCTACTTTTTAGGAAAAAGCTGCAATAAAAGTTTAGTAACTTTTAACCCGAAAACATAACAAATGCATATCTATTTACAAATACACTACCAGTTTCTGTAATTAATATTGTTATTAAGATTTCTTTGTTAAAAGAGACTAAACAACGACCATGCTTCCAATCATATTATTATATTTTTTTGTCGCCTAGAGTCCTTTAGTGGTATTTATTAACTGCTCTTTTTATTTGTTATCGTTAAGTAATGAATCCTTTAATTCCTTGCTGATAAAGTAGTTAATACAATATATCGTTACAGGAAGATGCAATATTAAAAGATAAAACAAGTAAATAGAAAAAACCAAATTCTTGTATCGTTGAATCAAATTTAATTTGTTCTCTTTTATTTTTTGCAACATTAAAAGTGGTATAAAAGAATTTTGTTATATTATAAAGTTAATTTTTTTGTTGCAAACATGTAGAACCGTCCATTCATATAGTATATAGTTAGAGATTATCTAAATAGATAATGGTAGTTTACATAAAGATGAATAAGATGTAAAATCATAATAACTTACTCTAATCAAAAGCATAATGAGTTATATTGTACTTGTGACGTATTCATCAACATACTTTGGGATACCTATATAAAGAAAATGATAGACATTTTCACTAACTTTTATTTTTAAGATTCAAATTTTAGAGAAGCTAAAGAGTTAGAGTCACCCCTAGTTAGAAGGTTTTGTCGATAGCTAATTAGTAAATAATGTGAAAGGATTAATTTCTGGATCTTATTAGAGCATAATATTCCACAAAATAATTTTCAATTATAGCCACATCTATTACTAAATAGGAAAATGGTGAGAGTACTCTGTAACAATCAAAGTAACAACAATCAATGTTTTGAAGTTTGTGTTGGAGAATAACTAATTAACATTTGCATAACCAAACCTATACAAATATAACATAGTGTTCCCAACCTATTCTTGTCGTACCCAAAAAACCCACTGGGGTCCCATTTTACACGACACGTCCGCACAAGCAACAGTCAGTATTCAACGCTTCCCACTGGTCAAAACATGCACGCTCAAGTCACGTGCATTCTTCTCACATTTCTTACTTGATTTCGTCACTGAGAAACTCATTCTTACGCGATGCATCATCACGCTTTGACCGTCTCCCATCGATGCACCATGGCACTTGCCCAAGGAAGTTGGCCTTGGCCTTCCCCTTGGGGTAGGCCTCGACCTCCCTTTGGGGTCGGCCTCGGCCTTCCCTTGGGGTTGGCCTTGGCCTCCCCCTAAGGGTTGGCCTTGGCCTTCACCCAAGGGTTGGCCTTTGGTCTCCATATTTAACACCTTCATTTCTCTTTAAGGGACCATACCTCGTCCGTCGCCCGGACGTGACTCCGTGACCCCGTCGCTCGAACGTCATCTTTGCGACCCCCATCGTCCGTCATTCGGACGTCGCCCGCGCGGCAACTCCGCAATGTTCGTCGTTCGTCGCCCAGGCGCCGTTCCGCGACCCCCGTCGCCGGCGTCCGGGCGCGCGCACTCCAACAGTGCGCCGGGCCGCTGATAAAATCGTGCCCCCAGGCTCCCTGTCACACAACCGTGCCCCCGGCTCCATACGCACTCCATCGCGCCCATGCGCCGCGCCACTAACACAGATGTGCCCCCGGCACCTTACTCACTCCGCCGCGCCCATGCGTCGCGCCGCTGATACAGTCGTGCCCCCTGGCTCTCTGTCACTCTACCGCGCTCCTTGCGTTGGTCCATCCTTTCACCCCACCATGCGCACATTGCCTTGGTCATGGAACATGCTTCGACCCACTCTCCGGAGTGTGCAGCATCCTGCGGGGATGGGCGACTCCTCCGGGACATTATCTCTGTCAGGGAGCTTTTCAACTCCCCCTCCGCCAGGTAGACAGCTCCTCTGGGATCCTACCTAGACGCGTTCCGAGTGCTCCGGCACAAGGACTCAATCGCGGTGATAGAAGACTCCTTCGGGACACTATCTCTGCCAAGGAGTTCTCCAACTCCCCTTTCGCAAGGTAGACGGCTCCTCTGGGACACTACCTTAACGCACTCCGAGTGTTCCGGCACAAAGACTTACTCGCGGGAATAGGCAACTCCTCCGGGACATTATCTTCGCCAGGAAGCTCTAAGTGTTCCGGCAGAAAGACTCCATTTCTGCCAAGTAGACGGTTCCTACGGGATGCTACCTCGACCTTCGGAATAGGCAACTCCTCCGGGACATTATCTCTGCCAGGGTGTTTGCGTGACTAGCCTACGTGCTCCGGTACTGGGGGCTTTCATCGACACCCCTAGGGACTATGACCCCCGAGTCATTCTGAGACGGGAGCAGGTCTCCGAAGGGCATCGCGCCTAGTTCGCTTGAAAGTTGGGCGTTGGGTCTTCCCTACCACTGCCAGGCTTGTGGGACTCTGCAAGAGCTTGGATTGGTGGCTAGATTAAGGGGGTTCTCTGGCCACGCTGTGCTGTGGGAGTCAGTCTTTCTAGATAGAAAAAGTGACGTTATGAGGAGCATGCCGGGTGAATATACGATCCGACAGTCCGTAGAACACCGGCACCCGTGGACCCCTGGGTGATGTGTCACTCCCGGGGAGTGCCATGTGTCGGTTAATGACATCATCATCTCAACCTCTATAAATAGGGGTCTTAAGAATTCATTCAAAGGGGTTGGAACATTTTCAGACTTTTCACTTTCTCACTCTAGAATCCTAGAGAGAGAAACATACAGGTTCCTGACTCTGGACCTAAACATCGTACTGTGACTGTCATGTATTCACCCTACGCCATCGTCCTCGCAGCACTGCCACCCTCAGGCTTTGTCTGGGAAGCCCTTGGTCTCTACCTTGCTCCACCCTTGTTGTGTCCCTTATAAGCACACTTGGCATCTGACTCGGACTACATTCCGTGTGGCACCTCCACGTCGACTGCCAACCCACTTTCATTGGCATCATTTTGGCGACTCTACTGGGGAGGTGAGCATCGCAGTGCAGTTTGTACCTTGCCTGACACACCCAAGCGACCATGCCCGCTACTCACCATGCGTTATCCCAAGCTCTAGGGTTAGGCCTTCCTGCTCAGATACAACCTTCAGGGCCTGGGCTAGTGCTGGACACTACTCAGGTCCCAGTGTCGCGACCACCGCTGCTTTCGTCCTTTGGGCCCTCGACAATAGGACTCGCGGCACCTCGGCCCCTGGTGCCACGCCTTACCCTTGCTCGAAGCACTTCTGAGACTCACGACTAAATCGAGATGGAGCCTAACCCGAACATAACCAACTGAAACCTAAACACAAGTCATTCCCCCGGCTTACTCCAGTCGACCCTGCCTGACGATCGGCTTCCAGCCACTGACACTACCCATATGCAAACCATACCCCAACAAGTTGTTCCCCACCACCAACCCATCTCTACCATCGGCATCCCCTCGATGCCTCAGGTTGCACCGTTTGGGGGCTCTGGTGCCCGGATCATCCCGACAGGGTACAAACCCTAACATGCTTCGTACGTCACCAAGCATGACCTTGATGCCTTCATTCGCCGTCTCAAGCAGTCATCCTTACCACACTCCCCCTCTAAGCTGTCGGGCCATGCTCCCTACTCTGGCAGCCTCTCTACCAAGCCCTACTCTGTCAAGTACAAGCAACCATCCTTCACCTTGTTCAACGGCAAAGATGGCAATGCCCGCGAGCACATCACCCATTTTTCTGGCTCCATAAAGCACTACGGGGAGGATGAAACTTTGAAGCTCTAGGAATTACACAAGTCCCTGACTGGCCTCGTTTACTCTTGGTATCATCAGATTCTTTATGGTACTATCCATTCCTGGTCTGACATGGTTCAGCTCTTCCTTGACAAGTTTCACTATGAGACGGAGCGCGTCACCATCATTGACATCGTCGATATCCGCCAAAACCTGGGGAAAGACCTCAACACCTATGTCATACGATTTCATCACAAGTGCTTGGAGTGCACTGACTTCAGCAAGGATGAGACCCTTGTACCCATTTGCATCAAGAACATGAAAGACACCTACATGGTCTACCTTGAAACCTCCAGCTTTGGTCATGGGGACATCTCAAAGAAGCTGCACGACGCACATATGACTTGGTAGGTCCGTCAAAGACCCCAAAGCTCCAAACTCATATTGCCTTAACCGTGACGGCAGAAGTAGCCAGTAACGACGACAACAACCACAAGTGCCAGTCACAAGGAAGGGATGGGCGCCCTGACAAGAGAAGGCAGTCGGTGCCTGCCCCAGAATACCCATGCAACTTGAAGACAATTAGAGCTCTCCTCGAGACTTGGATCAACGACAATGCCATAACCCTGCCCGATGACAAAAAAGAACCTACCCCAGAAGACTTAGCCCATCCTAACTACTGCCCCTATCATCGAAAAGTTGGTCATGGCCTCAAATGGTGCAAGGGCCTCAAGTTCGCCTTCGCTAACAACATTGCATCTGGCGAGCTCAAACTCTAAGCAAGGGACATGTGACCCACTCGACCAAGCCTTGGCCTGCTTAGTGCATTTCCACACTTGTAATTTTATTTTGCAAGCTTCAATGTACTCACTCCCATATACTAAGGCAAGTTGCCTAACTTTGTTAGCATTGAAGTTACATTTTCCAGACTAAAAAAAAAAATTCACCCTACATTGTTTTTGCACAAGTCTACTAACACCACCATTGATGCCATCACCCACTCCCTTGGGGGCTTTACATTTGCGCTATCCCAAGCAGGCAAAGCTCCATCGCCCTCTGCCCCAACATTACGCAGTGACTTGGTAGGTGGTGCGCGGGGTAGCTCTAGCCACACTACACGAAGTCTCGACTTGGTCGGCCGACATGCCCTAGGCCTCGCGACTGCCCTTGCCAGGTATACATACAGCACGTCTCGCCGACCCTTCTCGTCTCAACATCTCGCTACTACGGTCGCAACATCACCATTCATTCATTTTTTTTTTCGACACTTACAAAAAAAAATTCATTTTTCATCGCCGGTCATCGATCACCACCCTCAGCGGCCTCCCTCACCACCCTTGCCCGAGCTCAATTTTTTTCAACACTTAGAATTTTTTTTTGAATTTTTCATCTTTCCCACTTACTCCCAACATTCATGCTCTCATCACTCTCTTTATATCTTCATTCACTCTCCCTCTCATATGATCCAACACTAAGCCTCCCTCTTTCCTCCCTCACCACTCTTTCTACACATTATACACAACACCTATCTTTCTCTCTTTGTACATCATGAAAAAAAAAAATTCATTGGAGGTTCTGTCTTTAGGGAGGCCAAAAAAAAATTTGCGCCCCCAACCCCCCACCCAGGCGCCTTGGCAGCCCCCTTTTCAACCCCTCCACTCTCCTCTCAATTTTAATTATCTCTCTCCCATCACTTTCAACCTTTTCTCTTTCTTCATTCACTCCCTCCTTTCACATCACCAAACCCACACATTTCTTACTCTTCCCTCACTACCCGAGACCCCACTCCCCATTTTTTCCAACTTTACACACACACACACTCTCTCTTATCACATAAAAGAGCTTCTCTCTCTCTTACACTCTCTTACACGTTCTCTCTCTATTTTTTTATCTCACCTTCCTCCACACGTGGGTTTCTCTCCCACTCTTCTCACCCTCATTTTTCTTCCTCTCCACTCATCATTACACCATATCTCCCACTCACATTAATTCTCACCTTTCACCTCTCACTTTCTCTTCACATTAATCACCCCCATTCCCACATCCCTCGGCCTCCTCACCCCCTTCCCCTAGGCCGAACCCCCTCCCCTCTCTTCTTTCGCTTTTTTTCTCTCACTCTCCATTCCCCCTCCCATTAATCACATCACCCTCTCTTCATCTTTTCTCTCCCCCATCATTTCCAATCCCCCCCCCCTTCTCACACCCACAAGGCCTCCTCACCCCCTTCCTCTAGGCCGACCCCCCCCCCTTCTTCTCCTCCATTTCCTATTAATTCCACTCATCCCCTCACTTTCTTCCTTTACCCACCAAAATCAACACTTAGCTTCTTCTTTTTTTCTCTTCTTCTTTCTTTCTCCTCACACATCCCTTGGCACCCACCTCTCCCTCGTTTTTTTTATCTCATTCTTTCTTTCTTCTACTCTTCTCTTTCATCACTACCCATTCTTCTTACATTACTTCATAAATATACCATGCCTTATACTCTCACCTCTTATCTTTCACTCCATAACACTTAACATTTTTTTCTTCTATCCAACCAAAACCAAAAATCAACATACCAATTTTACTACAACTAAAAATTTCACGTGCTTTAGGATGGCACTTCTTCGCCCCCTTACCCATCTCATACTCTTCTACACTTAGAACTTTTTTTGCAATTTTGATCACGTCCCGTGGCGTGACGTCCCCGACATCAACGTCCTTGGTAGGTGGTGCGCGAGGCAGCTCAAACCACCTACTTCTACTCATTGTTCAAATGCATCATCTGCAACGCTCGCTGCTCGTCGCCCTGGCACCGACACTTCGACGCCCATCGCCCGCGCCTGAGCGCCGACTACGCGCCCCTGCGCCCTATCATTGCGCCCTTGTATCAACGCCTAAGCATTCTGAGGTTTTACTAGGTGGTGCACGAGGTGGCTCAAGCCACCTACTCTTCACCTTCATCATACAGAGATGATGTCAACAACTACCCGACCAACAACTATCAAAATTCTTCTAAGTATGAACTTGCAAATATGCGTGCGACGCATGCTCGGTTGCCCTCTGCGCACACCACACGCAGGGGGCGTATGTTCCTAACCTACTTTGGTCGCACCCAAAAGGCCCACTGGGGTCCCATTTTACATGACACGTCCGCACAAGCAAGAGTCAGTATTCAACGCTTCCAACCGGTGAAAATATGCATACTCAAGTCACGTGCATTCTTCTCACCTTTCCTACGTGATTTTGTTACTAAGAAACTCATTCTTGCGCGATGCCGCATCACGATTTGACCGTCGCACTTCACACGTCGCCCATCGGCGCACCATGGCACTTGCCCAAAGAAGTTGGCCTCGGCCTTCCCCTTGGGGTCAACCTCAGCCATGGCCTTTCCCTTGGGGGTCGGCCTCGGCCTCCCCTTGGGGTTGGCCTTGGCCTCCCCCTAAGGGTTGGCCTTGGCCTTCCCCCAAGGGTTGGCCTTTGGCCTCCATACTTAACACCTTCACTTCTCTTCAAGGGACCATACATCGTTCGTCGCCCGAACGTCACTTCGCGACCCCGTCGCCCAGGCATCACTCCGCGACCCCGTCGCTGGGACGTCAATCCCCGACCCCGTCGCCGGACGTGACTCCAAGACCATGTCGCCCGGACGTCACTCCGTGACCCGTCGCCCGAACGTCATCTCCGCAACCCCCATCGCCCGTCGTTTGGACGTCACCCGCGCCCGCGAGGTAACTCCACGACGCTCTTCTCCATTGGCCAGGCGCCATCTCCGCGACCCCCGTCGTCGGCATCCAGGGCGCTGCACTTCAACAGTGCGCCGAGCCCGTGCACCGCGCCGGTGATACAGTCGTGCCCTATGCTCTCTGTCACACTACCGTGCCCCCGGTACCATGCGCACTCCGTCGCGCCCATGCACCATGCCACTAACACAGACGTGCCTTCGGCACTTTACTCACTCTGTCATGCCCATGCGCTGCGCCACTAACACAGTTGTGCCCCCTGGCTCTCTGTCACACTACCATGCTCATTGCATTGGTCATACTTTCACCACACCATACACATCTTGCCTTAGTCATAGAACATGCTTCGACCCACTCCCCGGAGTGTGCAACATCCCGCAGGGATAGACGACTCCTCTGGGACATTATCTTTGCACTTCTGCCAGGTAGACGGCTCCTCCGGGATGCTACCTCTGCCAGTTGGGTAGACGGCTCCTTAGTGATGCTACCTTGACGCGCTCCGAGTGCTCCGGTAGAAAGACTTAATAGCAGGGATAGCCAACTCCCCTGGGACACTATCTCCGCCCGGAGCTCTCCAACTCCCCTTACGCTAGGTAGACGGTTCCTCCGGGATGCTATCTCGGCCTGTCAGGTAGACGGCTCCTCCGAGATGTTGCATTGATGCGCTTTGAGTGCTCCAACACAAGGACTCACCTGCGGGTATAGGTGACTCCTCCAGGACACTATCTCTGCCAGGGAGCTCTAAGTGCTTCGACGTGAAGACTCCCCTTCTGCCAGATAGACGGCTCCTCCAGGATGCTACCTTGGCCGGCCAGGTAAACGACTATTCAGGGATGTTACCTCGGCCTGCGAAATAGGCAACTCCTCCAGGACACTATCTTCGACAGGGTGTCTGCGTGACTGGCCTACGTGCTCCGGTACTGGGGGCTTCATCAGCACCCTAGGGACTATGACCCCCGAGTCACTCCGACACGCGAGCACGTCTCCGGAGGGCATCGCTCCTAGTCCGCCTGCAGTTGGGCGTTGGGTCTTCCCCACCGCTTCCAGGCTTGTGGGACTCTGCAAGGGCCTTTGGATTGGTGGCTAGATCAAGGGGGTTCTCTGGCCACACCGGCGCTGTCGGAGTTAATCTTTCCAGACAGACAGAGCGACGCTGTGAGGAGCAGGCCAGATGAATATGTGATACGACAGTCTGTGGAGCACCGACACCCGTGGACCCCTTGGTGACGTGTCACTACCAAGGAGCGCCACGTGTCGGCTGATGACATCATCATCTCAACCTTTATAAATAGATGTCTTGAGAATTCATTCAAAGGGTTGGAACATTTTTAGACTTTTTACTTTCTCACTCTAGAATTCTAGAGAGAAACATATAGGACCCTGACTCTGGACCTAAGCATTGAACTGTGACTGTCTTCGTGTATTCACCTTGCACCATCGGCCTCACAGCACTACCACCCTCAGGCTCTGTCTGGGAACCCTTGGTCTTTGTCCTTGCTTCACCCACTTGACATCTGACTCGGACTGCATTCCTTGTAGCACTTCCACGTTGACTGCGAACCCATTTTACTTGGCATCACATAGAGACACACACATGTAATTGGACACAAATATAATATCCACTCTTTAAGGGAAATGATTTATCATGTCTAGTTTTACTTTTTTTGGTTTGTTGAATCATATTAGCAAGTTTCTTTGCTTAATTAAAAGGTTGAACCAATTATTCGTAAGACTAACATAAGAGTAAAATCCATCTATCTTTAAAGAAGATTGTTACAATCTAATGGTCATTTGAGAAAAGTTAATTATTCTACTTATGTCATAAGATGTTATCATCAAGGTATTGCATGTTCTAATTTTTATAAAACATCACGTTGTGGATGACAATTAACATATATACTTTTTATTACTGTTGAATTTTTATGAAAAACGAGAGAGACATCCATGCATTAATTGTAGTATTTATTAGTAATGAAATAAATAGACTTGTTAGAATAATTTAGATTCAAAGCATGTAAATAATGTTTGAATGGCAAAGAAGTGATTTTTAAATATATCAAGGATCCTGTGGTCCAAAAAATAATTTTCAAATGATCCACATTTTTTTTATACGTAGTATAGATGGACACGGATCCTCTGTCGTAGCTAGGGCTACGACAGAGGTGCTGTAACGCGAATCGAGGCCGTTAATCTTGATCTAATAGCTACAAAGGCGCCACATCCACAAGGAGACGAAAGGATGAAATTGGAAGCTTCAGCACTAAAGAAACATAACGGCGGTGTCAAATTCTTCATCTTCTTCGTTCTTGTGGCCAAGTCCAAGCACCGGCGTCGCTTCTTCAGCCGGCGAGAATGAATTTCGACACATAATTCTTATCCATAAATTTCTCATTTATTGTTTCATCCTAAAATGTGAAACTTGTTGATGGATAAGAGATCTTTGAAATGGGTTTTACAGGGATAGGGTGATATGAGTGTTTCGGAGAAGGGGAGGATGGTAAGCAGAGAGGTACATTTGGGATTTTTGCAAAAGCAGAAGTTTGAGCTCTAATCTTTCTTTTGCTTCTGGTTTGGCCCTTGAGAACTCTTGCATTAACCAAAGCTTGTAAATTAAAGTATAGATTAGATATGGACTCATGGAGCATATTTTACTTGGAAGCGGAAAGAAAACCGAAGAGATTTGATTTCAAGACAATTTAGTTATTCTGAATCTTTGTTGAAATCTTAGCTGAAGATTTCTAAAATGGTGAAGAAAAGAATGGGGTAAGGTTGTGGAGTTAGCACGACAGCGTCAATGCTTTAGACCTCAGCGAACGTGGCTATCTTTTAGGCGTTGAATCAAGATCGACGGCCACGATCGCATTACAGTACCTCTGCCGTAGCCCTAGCTAGTCCAGTATAGATAGATTAGAAATTTTCAACTCATTGGTCATACAAGAAAAGTCACCCCCAGGTGTTTGTTTGATTGATATTCAAACCTACATTCATTCACCGGCATTCTTGACTAAGTCAAAAAATTCCCCAAACCAACCCCGCTGTTTGATATCCCATTAAAACCAGTGAAACCCCGCTGTTTGATATCCCATTAAAACCAAAAAATTCCTCAAAGACGAGCCATACACAGTAAGCTTTCATGGCTACCCAAAAACAAATTGGCATCCCTCCAATACTCGTCTTCTTCTTCTTCTTCTGTGCGTTCTTGTTCAGCCACCACAAGGCGGGGGCAGTCACCACTATCAGAGCCGGCGACGAGCTCAACTCCACTAGCCAGCTCGTTTCTGAAAGTGGAAACTTCACTCTAGGCTTCTTCCCAATACGCGCCACAAACCTCACCTACTTGGGAATATGGTACACCAAAGACGAACAAGCTAGAAAAGTATGGATTGCCAATCCAAACGCGCCATTATTCAACAATACCGGAGCGGTCAAGATCGATAACGTGACCGGGAGGTTAGTAATCACTGGTGGGGGGAGAAGTATTGTGAATGTTTCCACCGAAGGTTCTGTAAATTCATCTGTAACATTAGAAGATACAGGCAATTTTGTTATGACAGATGAAACTGACAACAGGGTCTTGTGGCAAAGCTTTGATTATCCATGCAACGTGCTTTTGCCCGGAATGAAGCTCGGTTACAACCACACTAGTGGGCGTAATTGGACCCTTACCTCTTGGCTTAGTGATGATATTGCGGCTTCTGGGGCGTTCACTTTGAGCTGGGAAGCGACGTCGGAGTCTAAGGAATTGGCGATGCGTCACAGGAGTGAACTTTATTGGACTAGTGGGAGTTTGAACAATCAAACTTTCAAATTCATGGTTATGTTAAATTCTCCTTTTAATCAGTATAGTTACAGCCTTAGTGACGTGTATAGTGATGAGGTGAAGTACTTCAGTTTCATTGCAGTTGATGGGAATACACCCATGTGGACATTGACTCCAGATGGGCAAATAGTGGATGGCGATAGTTCTGCATACTTTACGCCCTCTGAGTTTTGTTATGGGTATCAGTCGGACAACGGGTGCGTGGCAGATTGCCGGAGCCAGGATAATAAGTTTGAGGAGAAAAATGGAGATTTTGTATTTGGACAAACTACAAGTACTTATTATGATAATCCAAGCCTGAGTCTTATCGACTGCATGGAAAAGTGCCGGAACCGTTGCAATTGTGGTTGGATTTGTTACTAGTAGCAACGGAAGCGGCTCCCTACTGTGGACGGGAAATAATGAGTTTCATGTCGATGAGCGTGGTGCTGCCGTGTTGAAATATGTGCTGAAAAATTCATCCAACGGTAAGTTTTACTGTATCTTTATTTGTGAATCTTGGTTTGTGTGTCAATTTTGTGCATGTGTGCTTGTGTGTCTTGGTAATGTAGTCCTTCAATCAGTTATCTATCTATCTATATATATATATATATATATATATATATATATAAAGCTGAAGCTTTCGCTTAAAATTACGACACATAGAATTTTAGAACTTTCAAAATTGCGACACATAAGATCTTTGGAGTTTCAAGTTTTTGATACATAGGATATCCTATGCTTTTTTCCTTTTGACACGTCAGCTTTCAATTTGATCCACAAAGTCTCTCACTTTAGTTGGCCTCTTAAAATGCCACTGTTAAAAAGATAATGAACTCTTCAAATCTCTTGCGTCAATAGACTTCTAATTAATAACAAAAACTAATAGACCAATATCACCTCCCCACTTCCACGACATCAATTTCCATCTACACTTTCACTGAACCTCACTGTCTCCATTCTAGGTAAATCTGCTCAATTTCTCTTTCTGCCTATTTTCCTGCCTTCCTCTCTTTTATGATGATCAAACTATATGCATATTGTTTGCCTTAGTTTTGTATGGGTACATCAAACTTTATTATTTTATGGTATGTGTTCTAGATACCTTATGATTGTATTAATGACTAGGGCTCAAATCTAATCAAAAGCCATAAGTGCAAAATGATATTTAGGAGATCAGTATATTCGCAGAGGTTGATTCGAACCAATGGGTTGCGTTCTTAGCATCTTTCACAGAAAGTTCGATCCATGCTCTATCTTTAGATATGAAGGTCACTTGGAGAACTCTGATAGACAGCAAGACTAGAGAAAAGAAGCCCATTGGATGCGTAATCAAAGCGCCCGGATCAATGCGTGATATAGTTTTAGAAGTTTGGATAAATTTGGGTGTTACGGCTAACTGGATAAATTTGGGTGTTACGGCTAACTGGAGCGGACAAATCTTAACAGGACTCTCTTTTAATATCGATGGGCGTAACCAACTGATTTTCCCGTCCTATTGGAGATTTTCAACGCTTTGATCACGCAAAAAAAGTCAACCCAGCATGTTTGGTTGATACGCAAACCTTACATTTATTCACCGGCATTCTTGACCAAATAAAAAATTATCCCACGTCCTTAGCCGGAAACCGATCTTGAAACCACACGCAACAGCCATGTCCGTTTATACCCCATTAAAACCAGTGCAACCCTGCAGTTTGATAAAATGCCTCAAAGACGAGCCATACACAGTAAGCTTTCACGGCTACCCAAAAACAAATTGGCATCCCTCCAATACTCGTCTTCTTCTTCTTCTGTGCGTTCTTGTTCAGCCACCACAAGGCGGGGGCAGTCACCACTATCAGAGCCGGCGACGAGCTCAACTCCACTAGCCAGCTCGTTTCGGAAAATGGAAACTTCACTCTAGGCTTCTTCACAATACCCACCACAAACTACACCTACTTGGGAATATGGTACACCGGAGACGATCAAGCTAGAAAAGTATGGGTTGCCAATCCAAACGCGCCGTTAGTCAACAATACCGGAGCGGTCAAGATCGATAACGTGACCGGGAGGTTAGTAATCACTGGTGGGGGGAGAAGTATTGTGAATGTTTCCACCGAAGGTTCTGTAAATTCATCTGTAACATTAGAAGATACAGGTAATTTTGCTATGACAGATCAAACTGACAACAGGGTCTTGTGGGATAGCTTTGATTATCCATGCAACGTGCTTTTGCCCGGGATGAAGCTCGGTTACAACCTCACTAGTGGGCGTAATTGGATCCTTACCTCTTGGCTTAGTGGTGATATTCCGGCTTCTGGGGCGTTCACTTTGAGCTGGGAAGCGACGTTGGAGTCTAAGGAATTGGCGATGCGTCACAGGAGTGAACTTTATTGGACTAGTGGGAGTTTGAACAATCAAACTTTCAAATTCATGGTTATGTTAAATTCTCCTTTTAATCAGTATAGTTACAGCCTTAGTGACGTGTATAGTGATGAGGTGAAGTACTTCAGTTTCATTGCAGTTGATGGGAATACACCCATGTGGACATTGACTCCAGATGGGCAAATAGTGGATGGCGATAGTTCTGCATACTTTACGCCCTCTGAGTTTTGTTATGGGTATCAGTCGGACAACGGGTGCGTGGCAGATTGCCGGAGCCAGGATAATAAGTTTGAGGAGAAAAATGGAGATTTTGTATTTGGACAAACTACAAGTACTTATTATGATAATCCAAGCCTGAGTCTTATCGACTGCATGGAAAAGTGCCGGAACCGTTGCAATTGTGGTTGGATTTGCTAGCAACAGAACCGGCTGCCTACTGTGGACTGGAAATAATGAGTTTCATGTCGATGAGCGTGGTGCTGCCGTGTTGAAATATGTGCTGGTTTCGCAAGATTCATCCAATGGTAAGTTTTACTGTATCTTTATTTATCAATCTTGGTTTGTGTGTCAAGTTTGTGCGTCTGTGCTTGCGTGTCTTGGTAATGTAGTACTTCAATCAGTTATGGAAGCAAGGGTAGGAGGAAGTCTAGCAAGTAGCAGACTTTCAAAAGTAAATTAAGTAAGCAGTTGACATTACATTTTTTATATAACTATCAAATAAAAACCTTCAAATGCTGATAGGAACATGGTTGAGCGCCTTTGAAAAGCACATTGTAGTACCTGCAAATTCTTCAGAGATTGCACGCAATGAATCCAGTTAGAGCAACATGCAGACGAGAAGGCAAAAGAGCCAGCTTTAAGAAGTGATGATCATTGATCTAGGGAATTTGGAAGTCATGCAGACAAGTAGATCCTTTGTAGGAGTTAATTTCATCTATGAAATTTAAAGCTTTCTCGAACCACCAATGCTTCCGAGCAATGCCCCAGTAGACACAATTATCATGGAACATAGTGGAATGCAACACATTGGGACTGCCAAACTGGAATGTTTGCAGATTACTCGTGGATCGGTAAAACCAGGTATCTTTTGTCATAGAGGAGATCACCAGTATCAAGGGACCCAACTCAAACAGACTAGTTGCATTCTTTGCTGACAAGTGACAACTATGAGAGATATCGGAAAATGAAGATTGTTTGACTCGTCAAGTCTAATGCAAGAAAGCACTTAATAATTTGTTTCTTAAGGTAGAAAAGACAGGTCATTTGTCATGCTGAGATGACCTCAAGCATTTTGGCCGTGGAAGTAGCATGCATGACGGCTGACCAGGTGGTATTTTTAGTGTAGCTCTCCAGCTTCTGGAAGGGCATTATCCTTCCATCCCCCTAATTTTGGGTATACTGGGTCAATACCGGAGTAACTCTAATGGGAGGAGGTGTATGCAGAGGATTTTTACATACTGCGGAAGCATATAAGAGACTATATCTTTAGTTTTGGTTATAAATATAAGCAAATGGTGTATAATTTACGTACTAAAACATTGATATATGGCTAATTGAACGACTGGTACTTCTCAGGAAGCAAATACTGGATATGGATCATCATTAGTCTGGCAATATTTCTAGTATTGTTGACAGGAGGCTCTTTCTACTATCTGAGGAAGAAAAAGACTAGTACGTGGCTCACAGTTTTTGTACTTATTTGCCTCATTTCTTTTGTTGACATTGAGGTTATTTTGATGAGTATATAATTACATGTAGGGGACGAGAAGAAAAGGCGAGATGAGTATTTACACGAGTTGATGACAACTTCAGATAGCTTCAACAACGCGAATGAAATTGGAAGCCACCCTAGAGACGGTCATGATTTGAAGATATTTAACAATGCCTTTATCGTGGCAGCCACAAATGACTTCTCAAATGAAAATAAGCTTGGAGAGGGTGGTTTTGGACCTGTTTACAAGGTAGTTAAACTGTAAATTTTGTCCAGTAAGATTCACTAAATTTGCTTTGCCCACAATAAGCGATGACATATTATTACTACAACAGGGGAGACTGCCAGATGGCAGGGAAATTGCAGTCAAGAGACTTTCAAGAACATCAGGACAAGGGCTTGGGGAGTTCAAGAATGAACTTATACTCATAAGCAAGCTACAGCACACGAATCTTGTTCGGGTTCTGGGATGCTGCATTCATGAAGACGAAAAGATGCTAATTTATGAATACATGCCCAACAAGAGCTTGGATTTCTTCTTATTTGGTTATATCTAAGCTTCTCTGATTCCACTTGCTTAAAGTAACTTTAAGTCACATTTGATTATAACTTTTGCTTTATTTCATACTAATGTTGCATTTTGTTGTCATGTTTTGTTACGATTGACACAGACCAAAATAAAAGGGGGCTTCTAGACTGGGGAAAAAGATTCGGCATCATTGAAGGAGTTTCTCAAGGATTGCTTTACCTTCATAGATACTCAAGGATGCGAATCATACATAGAGATTTGAAAGCTAGTAACATATTATTGGATGGAAATTTGAACCCCAAGATTTCCGATTTTGGCATGGCAAGAATCTTCAAGCAAAATGAAACGGAAGCAATGACTAAAAGGGTTGTTGGAACCTAGTCAGTAAAACTCTCCCCCTCTGCCTATAATAGTTGAACTTGTACTGAATTCCATGCAACTTGTTTCTAAGTATTCTAAGGAAAGCTTTCTTCATATTTTTGCAGTGGCTACATGTCCCCGGATTATGCGATGGAAGGAAATTTCTCCATAAAGTCTGATGTTTTCAGTTTTGGAGTCTTACTCCTGGAAATTGTTAGCGGAAGGAGAAATACTAGCTTTTATGATCTTGACCGACCAGTTAATCTCATAGGATATGTAAGTTACTAACACTAGGCATCTTTATTACTTTGAAATCTGAATTTAAAATCTCTAGAAAATAACTGAGAACAAAATTGGAAATAATAAAGACATATTTTACTCAGGCATGGGAGTTATGGAGAGAAGGGAATGCATTGAAATTGCAAGATCCGGCACTAGGGGATTCATGTGTGGCAAACCAATTGTTGAGAACAATCCATGTTGGACTTTTGTGTGTACAAGAAAGTGCAACAGATAGACCGACCATGTCGGAAGTTATTTCTATGCTTAGTCATGACACCGTGCCTTTACCTGCTCCAAAACAACCTGCATTTTTCACCGGAAGAAAGGAGCCTGAGTCAACTTCAAAAGAAGGAGAATCAAAAGAATCTTCAGTAAACTTCGTCTCCATAACAGAAACGGTACCTCGGTAGTTAGGGTAAACTCTCCTATTGTTTCAGCTTCTTATATTCTAGCCTTTTCCTAAGTATGAATTCTACATGTACGAAAGGGAAATCAAATTAATTTACTGCACTTATATGATGATGGCTTATTCACAAGAAGACAGTGGTATCCACATTAGGGTATTGGTGAGACTGGATCCTTTCCCTTCTTCCTGAACATAAACATACTCCTTTAATTTGGTGCATGGAACTGAACTGTATTCAAATATTCCCAAAGTTTATTTTCATGTTTCGTTGAAATATTGGATCAAAATCTAAATCCCATTTTGGCGATAATCAGTAGCTAGAATTGGTTCTGTGGTTTACTTTCCCAGCTACTGGTTCTATAATGTGTTGACAGCTTCTAATGCATGGATGATCGAAACACGCAGCAGAACGTTTTGCTCTGGTGATGATTTTGTTTTTGAATGCATGTTTGCTAAGGGTGTCTGTGTGAGGCGGTGTGTGTGTGTTTGTGTGAATATGTCTATGTTACCAGTTGCACATCTATTTGCGTATGATTGTGATTGTAATCAGTTGCTAAACATTGAAATGTTAATAGCTATTTAAGCTTTATCTGGTTCATGCAAATCTTACCAGTTGGTATTGAAAGGTGAAATCCACCACGTTATGCGTATATATTAAATGAGCAGGACCATGTTACTTATTATATATGAACATAGATCATTGCATCAGTACCTTGTCTGTCTTAGGTCTACGAAATTCAAGAAAAAACCAAATCCTACACATAACAATATCACCCCTAAAACTCAAATCGATGTGAAACTAGAAGTAACAAATATAATGCTCTGATACAACTATATATTCTGAGAAAAGAAGTGGATTTTACTTTTTCAATCCAATCACGCACAATACGAATATGTTTAGATAACAAGATAAAATATTACACCAATGATTATTATGTGCACTTGTAGGGGAAACAAGATAGAACTGATGTTCTGCATACCGACTGAAGGAAAATGCCTAAACTTCTGCCCCCCCTTCATGCGCTGCCTTCACGTCTACACCCCGATCCAAGCCATGCACCGGCGAATTCTTCTCGCTGCGATCTCTTAGATGCCCGGCAGCTACGGCTCCTCCAAAGTTACTAATATTCCCGAAAATCAAAACTACTATTCCAACAATGGCGGTACAAAACGCGACCCCAAAAGACCTGCTGATGTTTGCAGGACTAGCCGAGGCAACTGCAAAACCCGCGCACGTGCCTATAGCTCTGACCCAAGAGAACCATGCCGAAAATATGCCTTCTTTCCCAGCCGGCGAACAATCCAACAATAAAACCCTTCCAAAAGCATGCAATACACCGGTGGCTGTGCTTTGGACCGCAGCAAAGAGCAGAACATTGTATTTCTGCCAAACTGCGTTGCGATAGTAGAATCCAAAACCTGATGTAAGTGTTGAGAGGAGGAACCCGAGCAACTGCATTTTGACCGCATCTGCCCTAATAAGCTGCTGCAGCGGTTGTAAAAGCGGGAGAGAGAGCAATGGGAATATGAAATATGTTAGCCATAGGTATAGTACGTTTATTGGTTTGAAACAAAGTTGCCCAACTAAATAGAGCACCCCTCCAGTGAAAATGCACATTGTAGCGAAGGATGACAAGAACACCCCGGCAAGACTTCCGGCTGCATGAGGGTAGTTGAAAATGGAAACAACGTGGGTTTTTGGGATAGAATCCACTGATGACGTGTTTCCACCAATTCTAGTAGCACTTAGGATGTGGACGATTCCGACGAACCATTTAAGGCCACTGAAGATTGAGACAACCCATAAGCTTGTGAACGAATTATCGGCTTCTTGGACCATGTGGTAGGTGAAGGAGGACATGATGGCAGACCCCAAGCAGCCGATGGCAGTGGCGTAGAGCGAAAGCCAGCTCATTACAGCCCTTCTGTCTGGGAATTGTGCTTTTCTTATGGTAGAACCAATGAAGCCGCGAACCATGAGGCCTAGGTGGCGGGCGTGGAAGGCGCTCCCCACGGTATTGGCGATGATGATGGCAGCAATGTATGGTGGGAAGATCCAAGTAGCTTTGAAAAATCCTGCAGGAAGGCAGAAGAGAGCTCCCATTGCTGTTGCGGCTCCGGCCACGAGCTGTGGGTACTGACCATAGTCAAGATGGACAGAAATGGTTCGGAGAACGGGTGCGGCCAAGATAATCCCAATAACCCAAGAAACGGAAGTCCATTCTAATGGGGAGAATTTCATGGTGTTGACAGTTATTGACCTTTTTGTTAGCCCTTCATACCTGCAATTAGGTACGATTGCTTGAAGGTCTGCCTTCAGTATATCCAATACTAATAAAGAGAAACTGAACTAGGCATACGGAATCTATGCACTTCATACGAGATTACTAAAGCTAAAGATGGGCTTAAGCAGAAGTGACGTTCTGCCTTAGGCAACAATGCTATTGCACAATGGTAGAATTCTAACTTGACATGTAGTGAGACGAGTGGTATATAAGAACTAGAAGTTCACCTGAAGCTATTCTCTTCCGTATAAATATTGGATGTACAACTGCCCAGTTATATCCGCCAGGATCGTGTGATTGCCTAGTTCAATTGTTGGTATAATTTCTTTTGAGAAGGCTAATGTATGTTGGTTTTAGAACTAAGGAATAGAAGTTTCAATCAAGAGTTTGGCGAGTTAAGAAACTAGCTACAATTGCTCGGAAAGAAGAATCTTCCTCCGTTCAGTTATTAGGAACGCTATGCATCAAAGTGGGCATTGGGAACAGTGAAATCAAGGGAGTATTCTTTTACTCTCCTTGATTTCTCTGCTTGAAAACAAATGTGTATTCCAGAACACATGTTTGAGCCATCTTTTCTTGAGATAGTAGCAGGTAACTCACGCTTGAGGGACGAGAAAAACTGTAAGTTCCTACGATTCTAGTTTCTATGGATTATGCAGGATAGCGTTTACTAGAAAGTTTTTTTCTTTTGGGGAGATCAAATGTAAGTCCTACTACTTTCCTGCAAACTGAAACGCAAATAATGCAGGAAGGTTAACTTTATGTCCTTTTGTTGATCCTGAATTGATCAGAGCAGATATAATAAACTTACAGTTGCATTCCCTTTCTGCTACAAACCAAACCCTTGTTGTTGATCGCCCAGCCGTGTGCAGGATCCGGTGTATGCATGGCTTGGCTAATAATGAGCGGGAACAGTATAGGAACGAGAACCGTGTGAATGAAATAGGAGCATAGTCCATACAATAGCCAACCAAAAACTTCAGGTTTGGTTGGTTTGTCTTGGTACCCTCCATATGCCTTGTAATTCTCATCAGCCCTCTGTATCTTCATTCCGACGTCATGAATGTCTGGGGTCGCCATGTCTTCCTGTACTTTCATTGACACACCATGCACATCTTGAAAAGATAGATCTTCCTCGTCTTCCGCACATCTCGGCCTGCGCCCTGCCGCGCCTGGGATTTCAGGACTTCCTGCCATTCGCGCGCCTTTACGTCCTGTGGCCTCAGAGGAAGACCTTGAGTAGTTTTGGTAGCACTTAGCAGCAGAGATGGGGTATAAAAACGGCAATGGCTATGCTCACAGCTGGTTTTGAAACTTCCTAGAGTCTGAAAAGCCTTGTTATGTTCACTTGGTTACTAGAAATTGATGGTATATTGGCATCATTCTCTTTCTAATTTTTTAAATCTCTCTCTCATACTGCAAGACAATTATTTTCTTTCTTTTTTTTTGGGTTCTTGTTGGTAAGTGTCGTAGGGGAGGGAGGATATGAGCAAGAATTTCTTCAACAAGACATTTGACAAGAATATTTTGAAATCAACTATTATAGACATAGGCTATGTAACCTTGTTTGTCATTCTTGTGAGTTTGTGAAAAGCAATTTAGCCATATCTGGGTTGTCATTATATGTGACAACCCATTACCTTTCGCGCGGTGCTCTCTGTTTGTCCCTGGTCCTATAAGTATTTGCTCTGTTCTGCCAACACTAGTAACACTTGGTAGCTTACTGACTAGTTCTCATCAAGTTCCACTCCACAGCACTCGTAGGAGGTTCAAAGGAAACCTTGATGGGTTCAACCCTCATTTTTAACCTCATGAACAGATGACTAACTAGTATACTACCATCTGCATAAGTTACTTTTTTTTTTATCTTTTGCCCCTTAGTTCTGCAGTTTTGGTGCGGGGGGAAGGGGAAGAGGATGGGTTTTCTCTTGCTGTTGGTTTCCAAGTTTTGCTTAAGGGGGAGCATAGTCTGCATAGATGGGAGATCCATTCAACACAAACAGAATATGATGCATTATTCCCTGCCTCAACTTCTTGCCACAATGCATAACCTATGTCCGGCTGTGGCTTCAGTAGTCCTACTCTTAGTGACCTTCTGCTGTGGGCAACGCTCTGGCTCTCAATCCGTTGTTCTTGTTCCCTAGTTTGCACCCTGCTCTCGCGCTCACACTATCAAATGCGCGTCAACTTGGCATGCTCTGACGCATTCTCACCCGACGAGGTAATGCCCGGCGAGATCGTGACCTAGCTCCTACTAATTCCTTTTTCTAATTAAATTGCAACCTGGTGCGTAGGTTTGCTATTAAAATATATGCAGCTGATTCAACTCTCGTTTTTGAATGGTGCTCCCGTCATTAATTTAGCCCAAAAGAGATGTGAAGGTAAAGGAGCAATATTTCAGTACTTTTGAAATATCAAAGCTTAGAATGCAGGAAGTCTCAAAGTTCGACGTTTAGTTGTAATTGGCTCATGCTCCATTTATTTGAACAATTTCCACGTTGGTCACCATGAGATATTCGTGCGCAATGTTGTTCATGCCTATTGCGTTGTATTGCATTGACTATTAACTCAACCAACAAAACAGCGATACATGTCAATTGAAAGTGAACGTAAACTAAAATACTAGACAGAACAAATATTCAGTGGTTGTTAACCATTCTAGCCAGATAGTTATGCCAATACTGACCACACACGTCTGATAAGTCCTAGATAGCTTGGCAAAATCTAAATTCAGACCATTATGGTTACATGATTCTGTAGGCATATGAATACCCATCATATGGAAATCACCCATCAGAGAAAGAGGTCATTTTCCCCCCTCCATTGAACTTGAAAGTCTCTCTTTCCCTCTCTCTCCCTCCCCCTCTCTTCAAGATTTTGTCTCCATTATCACCTCCCCAAAAAGTTCCAAAATATCTAATCCTGAAAAGGGTCATTGCCACTGGAAATCATCTAGGAGCAGCCTGATCCCCGGTCAATAAATCATTGTTGGCAGGAAAAGAAGAGAAAAGGTATGCCCTCCTACGCCAGATCTTTGTTGTCGTCTATTTTCGAAGGAAGCTACCAACATGGGAATTGGAAAGGACAGTTTCCGTTGAGTGATCATGTCACCTAAAATGAAGTACTCCGTATTGTGAATGTGTAATGTGTTGTATCATCTGCGTGCTAATATTAAGGAAATTGATTTTAGGATTTCAAGCAGGTCGAACGAAAACAACACCCGAGGATCGGAATGAAATATTGATCTAGTGTGTTGTATTATCTCACAGAGATTGATAAATATTTACTCAAATAGTTAATCAAGTGACTAGCGTGCTATACAGTTAGATGTAAATTCACGAACTAGAAAGTTAGTATGATTTGGCCAATGAGACGCATTTCTTCCCTAGGGATGCAGGAATCGGTTATTCTCTCCCATCAATGTGGTAAACATATTGCTTTATCACAAATCAAATTCATGCATTTGCAGCTTATGTTCACATTTTTTTTCCCCTTAAAATTACAGTACAAGTTATGCCTGTAGCTAAAAATAAAAAATACAAATTATCCATACAAGTTGCGCTCTAAATTTAAATTTAACGGGATAATTTTTTATATGAAGCAGGGTCTAGGGGTCGCAAAATGGGTGGGTGGGTGGGTTGAGTTTGGGTGAGGATTAAATGGATTGGGTATAAATGAGTGACTTACCCATTTTAACCCATTTAGTTGTGGGTCAAATGGGTCAGTTTTTAATTGGGTTGGTTTCACCCATTTAACCCAATAATGACCCATATCTAATTCAATCTCTCCGCTTCATCTTTTGTAAACACAACAAACGTCACCCAACAGCCACCAGGCTATACCCACAATAAACTTTCACACACACTCTCTCTCTATATACTTGTTTTCTTTCCCAGCAGCCACGCCGCCTTTCACCATGCCACTCAACAGCCACCACGCCCATTTCTACCTCCCACAGCAAGTGGTCCGCAACCACCACCACCCACACACATACTTCCAAACCGCAACGACAAAATCGTGATTTCAAATTACGTTATATTCTTCTTCCCCCGCCATTGTTGCCGCCATCACACCCACGGCAACCACCACTGCGAGTGCCACCGCCACGATTTCAGATCCAAACGTCACACCCATTTCAGATCCAAACATCACAGGTGGAAGATCGATCATCCTTCCCCCAAAGGCTTTCCAGATCTGAGCCAAGATCCATGCCTTCGCCGGAATCATTAGGTGAGGGCGTCGCTGCAGTGACACCAGTGGTGATGAAACCGCTGCGTTGGCGGATAACGAGGGAGTGGCGGCAGCGACGGTGGTGGTGATGTAGGGCAGAGACGAGTGGCCGTCGCGGGTCAGTGGAGATGACGACGGCGCTGGTTGATGGGAGTGGCGAGCGACGGTGGGCTTGGTGGTTTGCTCAGGGAAGAAAGAGAAGAAATGGACAAGTGAGATTGGCCGAGAGAAAGGAACAGACAGTTGACTTACGTGGAAAGTTATAAGACAATTAGACAAACAAGTAAAAAATATTGATGGTTAAATGGGCACCCATTTGTAAACCATGAAAACCAATGGGTTGGTGGGTTGCAAACTCTTTGACCCATTTATACCCAATTATATAAATGGGTGGGTTTGGGTAATTTTTAAGTGGACGAATTTGGACGGATAAACGGGTTTGGGTCGTGGCACCCCTAGCAAGGTCCATTTCCTCCAACAAGTCTATTTTTGAAAACCAGCTTTTGGTGTTTTCTTCAGTCTTGCAAACCAGAGAAACATGTAGGCTAGGCCTCTCTCCTCCTCTTTTAATGAGATGAGATGAGATTCAGGCATCAAACCTCACTGGTAGCTAAAAGATTCAATTTTTTTGTGCCAAGTATAAAAGCCTTCTGAATTAGGGTTGCTTTTCCTCCCGACTTCTTCTTCTCCGCTGCTTAGCTCACTTGCTCGACTCCACTGCTCCACTCCAAGGCACAGCTCCCACCGCTTCCATCGCTCCGCCGCCTCCATCGCTCACTGCCTCAATCGCTCTGCCGTCTCCACCGTTCCGCCATCTCCATCTGCCACTGCCTCCACCATTCTGTCGCCTCCATTTCCCATCCCGTCCATCTCCGACCGCCTCCACTATGGACCGAACTAGGCCACCTTCCCTACCTTAAGAGTTTTTAAGGGATGCTTGGGTTCTTGCAGCTGCAAAGAAGGAGGAAATTTCCGCCGTTAATGGAGTTTCCTTTTTCATCTGTTTTGGCAATATATATGTTTAATTGTGTGACCAAAAACTCATTGTTTTGGCAATATATATATATATATATATATATATATATATATATATATATATATATATATATAACAAGAACTCATTGTCCTATCAAACGAAATTTTAAGTTTTGGTTTTCTGTTTTTTAGAAAATTGAAACTCCGTTCAACAAGTTTTTAAACTAGCAAAAAAAAAAAAACAAAACAAAACCCTTTTCAATTTTTAAAGAAAAAAAATAAAAAACTGCAAACTCTGTCGAACGCGCTCCCGTAATTAAAGCGATCTCTTTTCAAAGGACAGATTGAACACATAACCTAACCTTTCCCACCCTCCATCCTTGATGATTTCTCTCTTCTGATACAAGTTGAAGAAAGAGTATGATTTACTTTGTTGCATTTTAATACTTCTTCAGGATGGAGGGAGAAAGAGTGAGCATCACCAGCATCAGCATGCATGCCTGTTTACTGCTTCTTGCGCTGCTCTTCTTCATCCCCAACTCAGAGACTTCCCTCTTCAACCCCGTGCAGAAGACGGTTATTATCACAAACAACCACACGACTTATCTCAGCGTCAGATGCTTTTCGTTCGACAACTCCTACCCGGTGCACCATTTGAAATCGAAGGAGCTCTTCGGTTTCAGGTTCCATCCCAACTCCGTTTTCCCTTCGATGACAATGTTCAACTGCTCAACCAACATGGGCGCCTTCGTGGCTTACAAGTATGACTACGAATGCGCTACCGCTCCCAGCAACAAGTGTGAGTGGCAATTCGATCAGAACCAGACCTATCTTTACCATGAGTCTGTGGGAGAATGGGTTGCGCTGGACTATAATCCGAACTATGAATCGCTGGAGAAGGGTGGAGTTGTGAAAGGAAGGTATACGAACAAGAAATAGAAGTAAACAGGGAATGCATATACATGTTCAACTATCGTATGTTTCTATCTTCCGTTTGGTTTCTTTCTTGGTGGTGGGATCTTTCAAAGAGTGATTTGTGAATTATGGTGGCTAGCTGAAAGCCTACGGAGAAACCAAGAATGAAGCCAAAGGTGACATTTGAAAGCCTGCTGAATATCATCCCTATTAAGTTTGTTGCGTGCAGTCGTAACACTGAACATGTTTTCTGTGTCTTGCTTAGAGGTTAGGCTTCATGTCCCTCTCTAATGCTGCGTGCAACTGCTTATTTTAAAATTTGGTAAGCACCTACTTACATACATGAAAGGAAATGACCAAGTTGAGAAAAATGGAAAGAATGTCTACACAATGCCATGAAGAAACAAGATATCAAGGCCATAAAAAGCCAAACCGAAATTTACCAACAGTTTTTTCTTTGGTTAGATATTTGATTCGTAGGTCATGCGTGTTAAAAGTTACTTCAACCTGCACTTCTAACTAATCCCAAACTATGAAACTTCGCACTAAAGTGAGAAAACTTAAAAAACTCCACAGTGAGGGATAACTTACATCCTTTGTACCGACAAAGCATGCGATTAACATAGAGGGGTCAGAGAGAGGGAAGCACCAAAACCAAGCGCAGATGTTTAACATGAACTCGGAAGAAGATTTGAAGTAATAACCGCAAGTAACAGACTAATAAGAGCAAACAGTTATGAGTTATCCCATGTCTTTGTTGGATATATTACTGCTCAAAAATCACGTCAAGACGAACCATACATGTATGGGAGTTTATCATCTGTCATTCCTTGTCCACAAGAATGCCTCCATTCCACAACGTTATAGAGAGCATATAGTCAAGTACACCAAGGAAATAATTCCCCTACAACAAAAACTTACACTTCCTCTGTCCAGATGTTGTATGGTGCAAAAGCCAGAACTAAAGTAAATCCTCACCTTCAAAGCCAGAAATGGCATCTAATCTACTAGAAAGGAGTCCCAAATGGTTCAACCGCAGAAGTTGAGCTTCTTCATCACTTTCGCATAAGCCGAAGGGACAACACCAGGTTTTCTGAGTCTACGTTTGGATTTCTTAGACTGCATTGGGCAACACTACTCGTTAATTTTGTGTGATATGCAGCAGAATACTTCTCAAACTAGGCAAGAATAATGTGAAAACCTTCTATGGTTAGCGATACTTCAGAAAGAGAATAAGGCATAGCTTGACAAAATTAATGGTAAATATTAACGCCTACACATGGACAATCTCTGTTGCTACATTGCAGAGTACAATGATCAAACAACGTTACACAACAAAAAAGTTCACTTGTTCTTGTCTTTTCATTTTCCTCCTTTATACATGAATCCATAAAAAGGGATCCAGCTATCACTTGATCAGTGTGTTCAGCATCTCCTGTCTCTGTAGAATAACCATACTGAAGTCATCTCTTTCTCACAGCTAATTATCAATTAGTACAAACTTTTTTACAACTCCATGTTTGCTTCCCCAATCACTCAGAACTTGGGCCAACTGATCAGGGGAAATCAAAATCTAAAATTATGTACAATTTTAAAACAAATAATTTTACCATCTTCCCTGGCCCTTGAAGCTGAGAGTAAAGATTCAACCTGCATGACCATAGCCTCCCACTTGCTGGCATGTTCCACGAGTTACTCATCAACTGGAAGTTGACACTTCTTGACTGTGTTCCTTCTCAAAAATTACTTTTACACTTCTTACAAAGCAAGATATGTTTGTGCCTTCTCAAAAATGTTTTGGTTGTGTAGCTCAAATCTATGCCGTAAATCTCTTTGGCCACGTGTTTTCTCACTAATGATCTAAAACTAATAGATTACTTCTATCTTTTAGTCATAGAAGGCAAGCAAATACACGTTAGTTTAAAAAAAATATATGAAAACTCCAAGCTTTGGCCATTTAAATTCTAGCTCCCAATTTTCTGCACTGAAAGGTTCCACTTTAGTAGTAAAAAGTGACTGGCAACGAACAACGAGAGGGCCATTAGACATCAGCCTTAGTGCTGATAAAGAGGTTAAAGTTGAAGTGCAACTATTGTTGCAAATCTTTTACTGGGCCAGACTTGATAAAACTAAAGGTATTGTCATGGTCCTCCTGGCAAACACAAGATATTGCTATAATCTAGGAGCAAATTGAATAAGCTCTGTAGTATTCCTGTACTTAAAAGCTAACTTGAGAGAAAGATGGCAATGACCTGAGACGATATAATTAGAGGACAAACTGAATAGAGAAGATTCTATTGTCTATTGTTTCCAAAATGTTATGAATTACATCATGCCTAAATGACCTACAGTACTCCATAGACAATTGTTACACAGTACTAGAAGACTTGTATACGTGCATTTATGCCTTTCACTGAAATGACCTCTAACCTATATTCCGAGTTGTTCAAAATTCCAACAGAAGATAAGCTAATGATAAAACATAGTAACCACTGAAAGACAAAATAGAAGGCAACAGGCATTACTTTAGTACCATTACTACTACCATATTTGCACCTAATGCGTTACGAAATGCGACCGAAAGTTTCATTTCTGTAAATGCCTCAGCTAGCATCTTCCACTTTCAAATGAAGTACTTAATGGTATGCCGAACTGCATCATTTGAAACACCACCTTAATTCGCTCTTACTGAAACCCTGACCCTAGTGCTGAAAAATATAACCTCTACAACAGTACCACGAGCAAATCAGGGATCAGGTGTTGAATAAGAGAGACAGAAAACAACCAGATTAAAGTTCCACTAGCACCAATAATCACTGGAAAAGATGAAATTCTGGGGAAGTCGTGCACTTTACCATGTACACCTTGCCTAATCTCAAACTTGTGCAGATTACCGTCACAGGGTACTTATACTGATATTTACAGCGTGATTTGGAGTAAGTGTAACAAGTCTATCATTTCTGACACAATATGTCAGCGTCGTAAGAATTAACTGGTGCATGAAATGTCCACAAAGATCTAAACCACCCCTTATGATTAGCTCATCATGAACCATTAATTCTACATTTATCCCCTTGAAACATGCTTAACCTTTGAATAAAGTATGTAACCTCAAAACAAAGATATCCTCTGTAGTAAGAAATCTTTTATCATGTGAGGAAATAGGACTAGCCTATAGCACAACTATCATAAGCACAAACTCTACCTCAGAGATTTAAGATTGTGTTTCTTCCTCTGCATCTTGCAAGAGAGCAAAGTGAAACGTATAAGTAGAAAAGCATACTTACTTATGTGCAAATTCACTAGATTATTAGAGGCCAGCGTCGGGGCTTGACTGGCTCAGAGAATGCCTGAAAACTAGAAGAACCAATCTAAGATATCTAAGTTAGACCGCCTCTTAACCGAAAATGGTTGTATCATGCATAGGTAAGACAGCACTACCTCCCCTAGCCCTCTCCATAAACAGCTGACAACCCTTGAACCTACCCTCCCCAAGCAGCTCTCTCCCTCATCCTACTAAAGCCGGAAGGAGTGCAAAATCACCCTGCCTCAACCTCTTTGAACAAGGGAAAAACAAGTTCAGAAGCATTCACAAGAACAACCACAGATATACCAAGTTTAATTTGTTTTCCTCAGTTCACGCCCAAGCCCATCTTTCTCGACATGTATAAAAGAAAATTCCAACTCCACTAGTCCAACAATTTGTCCATATCGAGCTTGTAATATAATCCTGGACCCCTATTCAGCATTCTGGTCAGAAATTACCCATTAGCAATCAAATGCTCAGAGTTTGCATGGTGCCAAATGGCATTCAGGACTAAAGATCAGTTTTCTTCTATCCCTCAACAACCTTGAAAAGCGGACCTTTTCATCAACTTGTGAACTGAAAGCAGTAATCAAAAACGTCAAAAGCCTCTTTAACCAACCAGACAACCAGCCCCCAACCCCCAGCTTTGTTAGAAACCAAAGTAGCGGTAGGTGCACTGAGGCTAATTCTGAAAGCAACATAATCAACAAGGTACATGAGAAAATCCACAACATTCTCTCTACCTCACTCCAACAGGACTTAAGGAAGACCACTATGGAACCAGTACAGGATCCTTATCCCTGGTAATGGAATTTTTAACCACAAAAAAGGTAGAAGAAAACTATAGAGCACCACAATGGAGGCAACTTAAGTATATCCATAAGATATCAATGCTAAGAACATCAGGACTACCACACCTTATGATTTCCCAATGCTTTCCCTACCACTTGGAAGAGGACCTGTCCACCATCTATCCTCTACCATCCCCCCAAGAAAAATTTAACTCATTCAATCAATGTGCCCTTCACCAGTCTCCTTAAGAAGATTTCTGTTGAAGCCTGTTCGCTTCTTGGACGTCATACTATCTAGTATCTACTACCTACTCCTCACGGTGCCAATCTGATTGGCTCATCTCTGCACATTGGCTACATGATGAAAGAACTTGCTGCTGCCATATCCCCTTCCCTCAACCACGAGGCTCTGCATTTTTGTTGCCTACTTACCAACTAAAAATTGACCAAGCTCCTCATTACCCCTCTAAACCTCTTCTTATCAGCTTATCTTCCCTGCCTCCCCACATATATAAGGTGTGTATACACTGCATCAAGATCAATTCCCGCTTATACATCCCCTAAAACCTCTTTATTCCACCTCCTCGAATCTCCTTATGATACTTTTCCTGCCTTACCAGAAACGGGGATTACTGTGCGTATGTAACCACCCACAACTCCTCAAAATTTTCTCATGCCCAAACAAAGCTTACCATTTCTTCACCACCCACTATCCAATTGAAAAGGAACATGATGAGGTACCACAGGGCAGTCTCAAGCTTAAGGTCAACATGATTCTAAGGAACTAGGTACGACAATCAAATGCCAGAATCATTTCCCACCCTCGAGTCCTATGATATAATATAACAGCCTTTTGGAGAAGGAAAATAAGTGCAGCCCACAGCAACATAGAAAACGTACTCAACTAAACAAACTTGAATCGATGAGCGGAACCTTGACACACCCGTATCTGACAAAATACTTGCATGAATTAACTCATAAAACACGAGGAAAGAGACCCTATATTTGAGGGCCCTGAAACTGTTCAAGAGCTTGTACTGTCAACTAACATGGTCCAAGTTACCATACAAACTACAATTTCCTCATCTGAATGTCAATGATAACTTGGCATCTTGTACGTGCTCTCTTATACTTTCATGGGAAAGAATTACTAACATTATACTCACGAGATTAGTTGATCTATATACATACAAGTGACCGAAGAGTTCTCGATATCCTTTAACAATGTTTGTCCTTCTTACTCGTCACAAACCATCAAGTTCTATGACAGTGGAGTTTCATTAATAAAAGCGCTGCCGATGTTCAGGTTCTCCATGCATTTAGTTTCAAAGTTACACGTAAAATAGATTCATGTTTGCAACATCAGCATTTTACTGCATTGTCTAGCATTACTCACAAATGGCAGCAAATGTGTCCACCCACTTCTCGTAAAAGCCAAGTTCACAGTGTCAAGGCGTTTACAGAATTAATATAATCAAAATCAAACAGAAAAACTAATAAGGGGAAAAACATTTTCACCTATATAAATGTAAACAAAAAAGGCACTACTACGTCATAGAAGGCAAGCAGTTAACTTTTAAACAGGTCTACCAAATGGCATGACCACTCCGAAATGATCTTTTCTCCATGAAGTTGCTTCATCTTCATCTTTATCTTGATGTCCGGTTTAAGTAACTTCTTCTATTTTAAATGGGAAAATCTAGTCGGTTCGATTTTGATACTTTGAGGATTATGCTCATATATTGACAAAACATGTTTGCCAAAAGAATTCCAATCTTCTAAATGTTCGGCAATGTTCTATATTCCCCATTCATTCCCTCATATTGTTCTCCCCTACAGCATACATGTAACATTTAAAAAAGGCCTTCACTTTCTGCAACCCAATACCTAGAACCAACCCATTAATGAGAGCGTAACATTGTCCCCTCAATTAAATACCCTAAAGCTCCTAAAAGCAATTCATTTCATATATTTCTGGCACTGAATTTTCTAATACTATATGGTACTTAACTCAGTGGACAAGATGAAAAGGAATAAACGCACCTTCAGATGTGCATTATGTCTTTTGCCCTCCTTCCAACGCCTGATCGTCCCATCATTCAGGATCTTAAACCTACCCTTATAAGAGCTGACCAACAAAATTCATTATATCAAACCCTTACATTTTAAACACACAAGCATATAAAGTTTAACTGGAAAGGCACATACGAATAAGATTTCATTTTGACTTTCTTGACCTTGGAAACAACCGGACTTGGGGGTTTCCTACACTTCAACTTCCTTTTCCTTTGCTTCAATGTGAGATGTCTCACTTGCATAAACTAAACAACAAAGAAAAAAATAGCAAATATATTAACTCACAACGGAAATTTCTATTTTTCACACCCTATTAGGTTAGTCCACACTATTGTTAACAATTTGTCGCTAACGCATTTTTTTGGGACAAATACAAATCCCTCCTCGTACTATCACTTCCGCATTCGGTACAACCGTGAATGATTTAATCGCGTGCATTGTCAGTTAAGAAACAGCCAACAGGGAGCAAAATAAATATCGGAAAACCAAGTGCCACAGTCAAATCTGCTAATGGCACTCCTCGCACAATTGTTTAATCGTACATTACGCATCAAAGGTTGTAATGGGAGTGTCATTACCAATTTATGCATTACGACGGAAAAAGAGAACCGGAGGAACCGTAACTTACAGCGAGAGGGAATGGAGCAGCGTGACCGAGCGGCGAGAGTTGCGGGGCGGAGTGGGCACTGAAAGGGGGTTTGAAGCTGGGGGAAATGACGGAGCGTGCCAGAGGCTTGTGGAGGAGATTCGGAGAAGAGTGGAGGAGGCGATGGGAATACTGGGGTTGAGGGAGTGAGTGGAGGGCGGCGATTGACCGGAGCTTGGTGCACCATCTCTGCATCGTTTTTCTTTGGAGGCTCGCAAATGTGGCGGTGGGGAGGGGTGGTTTTGTCACAGTTTGGGGGTTCTTTGGGAGTGACGAAATCCGAGTTTTTCGGTAGGCCTTATTTGTCGCTATATATGTCAGCGACAATATTTTAGCTTGGACGACTAAATGGAATAAACACCGAATTTGTATCTTCGAGGGTAACCAACCTTACTCCGTCCTATTGACATTCTCTTTTCAAACTGTCATGGAAAGATATTGATGAGAAACGAGAATGACCGTTGAATTTGTTGTCGTTCATAAATGTGGAAGTGAAATTACTAATTTACTCGCTAAATTACATGTGAATGCAAGTCATTGGCAAAATGTTGAATATTTTTGAACCATTTTATCTCCTGCTACTGCATTGCACATCATAGGATTGATCTCCCGAGGGTGAAAGACACATCTAACACTTTTGTATGGCTTTGAGCCAAAACATTCTTGATAGGGATCAAATTGGCCAAGTTCCCGAAGTGTGAGATTGCATCCGGAGTAGCTACCGGTAGCCTTTTGGAGTCTGAGGCTGCAGCTAAAGCTGCTACAAGACTTGTTATCGAAGTGTTCACTTATTGCAAGATTCGGAGTGTCTAACAGCTAGTAATTGGTTCCAACCGATCAAGGTGTCAAGTCAGTAACCATTAGAGAGAGATATCAAATATTTACGTAATTTCTTACACGCTCCCTCTCTTGCATCGTTTACCAACTATTGGCAAATATTTCTCTCTCTAACAACTGTTATTATTTATTTGCCAGCTTTTAGTTATAAGCTTCCATTACGTTAAAGTCTCCCGTGATTAAAAGAGATTATTACGAGATCAAACTTTAGAGCTATCAATTGCAAAATGCTTCTCTATCGCTTGCCTTTTGGAGCCTGAGGCTGCAGCCAAAGCTGCTGCAGGATTTGTTATCGAACTGTTCACTAATTGTAAGATTCGGAGTGTCTAACGACTAGTAATTGATTGCAACTGAACGAGGTGCCGACAGAAGTCAGTAACCATTAGAGTGAGAGATATCAAATGTTTACGTAATTTTTTACACACTCCCTGTCTTGCGTCGCTTACCAACTATTGACAAAATATTTCTCTCTCTAACAACTCTTATTATTTATCTTACCAATTTCCAGTTACAAGCTTCCACTACATTAAAGTCTCTAATGATTAAAGAAGATTATTATGAGATCAAACTTTGGAGCTATCAATTGCAAAATAAATGTCTTGAGAGAGATCCTTTATGTTAATGTTGGCATATACAACCTAGAGGCTATTAATTGTCATATGACTCGTATCCATTACATCCTTATTGTAACTTTTAAGTATCCATCGAGAGTTATGTTAACTCTGCGCCGAGTGATGCAAACGAGGCGGCAGGCACTGTTTGAAATTTACATAGTTGTAAGGATTTGTTGGTGCACCTTTAAGCACGACCATTCCAGTGAAGTTTGGGGTCTCCGGGCTTAACCGAAGCACCTGGGGCGGACGATCGAACCGTGAAAACACATTGATTTGGTGGTTTGCGCATCCTTATATAATTTCATTAGTAGGCGGTTTTTTAATTATTGTTTATTCAATTGGTTACTGCTTATAATCGTTTTCACAATCGAGGATTCGGAAAATGCTAGCTTTTGCCATCTCAATTGAAGTTATAATTTCAAAAACCTAATTTTGATATATGCTCACCCATAGTTGATTTAGGACTTGCAACTATGGCACCCAAAAAAAAAACTATCATCCAAACAACAAAGGGTATTTTCATATTTTTAAGCTTTTATTTATCGAACTTATTTTTCCTGATATTTTTTTTTATGGTATCCAAAGATACAGATTTTTCTAAAAATGCATCTTTCTCACATTTTTGAAATAGATCAAAACAATAATAAGGCTATCTAATAAACGTGGTTTGGACATAATATAGTGGGTCTTACTGCCTTGCCCCATAAGCTCCTAACATTTCGTTTTCTATGTTGGGGATGAAAACGCCC